>JAOTRN010000046.1:23803963-23827534 GCA_028566695.1 Bagroides melapterus
CACACACACACACACACACACACACACACACACACACACACAGATTTGCTTCTGTTGATAATTACTTTGCAGTTTCCAAAGAGCGAGAAAGTCAAAGTGCACCAAAGCAGCTTTGTTGATGCGAGAAAAGCCGCTTGCCTGTGTCACATTTGTATACAGGAAAAGCAGGAAGTTTCAAGGTTACAAAGAGCCTAAAATTTCTGTAGGCCAAATAATATTAATAAATTATTATTATTAATTATTAATTCATAATAATTTATTAATATTAATTAATAATAATATTAATAAATTATTGTTAATTAATAATTAAGGTTGAAATTTGTCCTATAGAAAGAACTGACTATCAATAATAATCTTGTTTAAATAAATGATCTGCAGTATTATATGTAGTAGCATTGTTATTAATAACTTATTAAAGAACCTTCCCTGACAGTCATGTGATTATAATAACAGTAAAAACATAAAGTATCATAAACTGTATCATGAAGCTGCAATGGCTCTTTATGAGCCAATTCAATTACTTCCATTATTTTATCATTCTAGTTTTAAGTATAAAATGCAGAGCTTCAACTATTTTTAAGCAAAGCAGGATGAATGTGAGAAGTGTGAACCTGAGGTAATGTTAGGTGAGCTGGGTAGCTAATATCTGCTAGGTAGGCTAACATCTTAAAAGCTTGCTTTCCTTTTGTCTGTGACATTTAAAACATATAATACTGTCGGAGTAAAATAAATAAACCAGTGTCTTTATTAGTCTAGTATTTATTAAAATGAATGAAAAGTTAAAAGAACATTGCTGTGGTGGTTTTTACAATGTTATCAGGCTACTGCTAAATACAAAAATACAGCAAAAACATGTCATTATAGTAAACAAACATTAAGAATACTGTAAATATTCATTATAAGAGTACCTGCATATTATTAACTGTATCTACCTGTCAATTCTGCTGTCGCTAGTTTTGTGTAAACATATTGTAATTTTTTATCAGTGTACAGTTCAATCAGACAGGACTGGCATTTTCAAATAATGAATGCTTAAAAGTTTTGGATGTGCATAGCTTGACTTCTAAAAGTTTATTCAGGGTTCCACAGAACATGTGGGGCCTTTTCAGCAATTTAAAATAAATAAACAAAAATCTGGACTTAGCAGCACACATGCAAGAGTTTGACCTGTGTAGCCTACAACCCTGATGTATGTATTTGCTAAACAAAAGTCTATATTGATTAAAACCCTTTGGCATGGAGGACAGTTCTCTGCTCTCTCACTCTCTGCTTCATGGATGAAAGGTCAGAATGCCAGAATGCACACTCGTCACACATGCTAGCTGAGGAAGATTACACATTGTACACTCTCATCGAAAATGAATATGGAGGAGTCTAAACGTTGACTCTTCTGAAGGAAGAAGAAGAGAAAAAAACAGCTTAGTGCTAGTGCCACTGTTGTAACTTTAAAATGGCTCTCAATAAAGCATGCCATCACCTTGATATTTAATCACCTGTTGAGTGAAAACAAAGATGCTGGCTAGACAAAACAACTAAGAGTCAAAGGAGCCTTCTTTCACTTTCTCTCAGATTTGTCTTGGGCAGAACCACTATAGACTTTATAAAGTCAGGTGTATAAACTTCTCAAATAGTGTATGGTATATTGGTATACCAAACCATGAAACTAGGTGTGCGATTTATTCATCTATTGCATAGCATATTGTTAGCTAGTTGACTAGTTATAAATGACTTGAGAGACGCTAGCTCATTGCTGACATTGAAACTGTCCACTAATCTTACTCTTTGAGATTTGTAGGTTTATTAAATCCACAATATTTGCTAATGACCCACTTTCAACTTTGATGGGAGCGAAAGTCACTCGATCTGTTGTAATGTGCGTCATACTGTGCAGTCTGAAGCAAAATGTGCTGAACAAACATTAAAACTCTGACAGAAATCTTCAGAATGTTGGAAAAAAAAGAAAAACAAACTCCTTGTGAAGGTTATGTGAAGATAGGTTCCCTTCCCACCAGCCAGACATTCCCCCGTGTCTTCTGCTTGCATTTAGACTGCAGCAAGAGGGTTCATTAACGCCGCTCAGACCGAGTTGCAGTGATGTAAATGAGTTTGTGGAGGTGACATTACAACCATAAACAATTCAAAATTAGTTTTTCATAGACGAGAACAGTTACCAATTCTTATTTGATACACAAGAAAAGTGAAGAAAGTTTTAAAATGTTTAACATTCTCGTAAATATGGCATGCCCTTTAGAGTGTTAGAAGAATTTTCAATTAAGCTAATGTAAAATCATGGGAAAAACTTACACAGAAGATAATATTCACACAAATCCTATCACTTTGAATAAGCAGAAATGGTGATACCTGGGGAAAAAAAATGATGTTGGTTTTTATGATTATTCTACAGTATATACAAATATAACAGCTGCTACAGGAAGTGAAGTCACACTGTAGTGAGATGTGTAGAGATGAGAGAGATGGGGGAGGGAAACTGGAATCAGGCGCTCGCTGGACATCCAGCACGTGACTGGTGTGTATGTGTGTTAGAATGTAGCGTGGAGGGGTCAGCGAGTCAGGGTCATAACAACACACAGACACACACAAACAAGCGTGTGTGCTAGCCCCCACTATGTCCACACAGAAAGGGTCTCTGTGTTTCCTGACAATCCATAAATGACACCAACACATGGATGAGCTCCTGGTCCATCCATCCATCCATCCCCACACAAAAACCCTGTTACTGTGCATACACACGTACACACGCCCCCCATTGTTCTCACTAGGGAAAAGTCAGAAAACACTACTCAGCCATAAAGAAGATCTTACCCATGTGAGTTTGAATTGTGGCGTTTACACTAACGTGTTCATCAAACCCCTATGAGAGCAGTGAAGTAACGTACCACATTAAGGTTTAACACTGGCGACAGGACAATTGTGAAATTCTGCCTGTATCAGAGAACAACCAGTAGGCCCTTGGCAATGCTACCCTTCAACTGTTCACTGCCTGGACTAGATTAATTTCATCAATGTTCAGTCAGATACAAAAGTTGTCTGTGTGACACTGACACAATGGACTTCATGGATACAAAAGGACAGCATGACAGGACATCTTTTTTTTGTTGTTGAAAAGACTTGGATAAAAAAAGGCAGTGTGCAAATAAAGTTCACACACAACACAGCTTGTTGAAAGGGTATATCACCATGTAAACAGAGTGAGAGGTGAGTGCTGATAGTAAACTGGTTCCATCCAGAGCAACAGCTGCACAACACGCTATACACTACAGCTTATTGGACTCCAAATCTTTCTGGACCAATTGACCACTCTGAACATTCAAAACAAATTGCATCACAGCCCTGTAAGTAAGAAAAAAAATGTAAGTAAAACCTAGTGACCCATACATGCAGAGCCAAAAGTAATCTGTCAAATACAGCTTAACAATAATTCTCTGCATACATCAGATTCCGTGTGTCTGTGTTTCTGCGTCTATGTAAACACAAGAGTCAACATTCATTAGTCTAAACATCTATTAGTCATTAACAATGGCAGTAATTAGTAGGATAGGTTTTATAAACGGCATGCACAACTGGTGATCATTTTAAGCCAAAGGTCATTTTAGGACTAGATTTAAGGCCCAAATTCATTTAAATTTTTTTTAACTAATTTGTAACTTCACATTAAGAAAAAGCACATTCAGTGAGTAAAACAGGACAATTATCCCAACCTAGTGGTGCTGGCTAATGTCTGTATTTAAATCCTAATCCTTGAGTTATGAAATCATGAGGCTGATTTGACAAAGTGTAATTACAGAATAAAAACTGTGTGGATATTAAAGAGCCCATCAGAGTACAAAAAAATGTTAAATTTGTGTCTCTTATTGACCGTGATTCGTGTGGTAAAGGCTTTTGATGAAGCAGATACCGTTTTTGTTACACACACACACAAATGTCTTATCAGGATGAACAACCCTGAAAATAACAAATTGTCTCAGCCACCTGTTGCCATGGAAAACTCATGCTTTCAGAGAAAACCCTTTCACCGCAAAAAGACGTTCGACCTATATTGCTGTGGGTGTGTGAACCTAGAGGTAGGAGCGTGCATTAAAGCAGTACTCAAAATCTGATAATGAGAGCAGCCACATCCTCTTCTCAGTACTGTATCACTCACACACTCACACAGAGCACTTAAACTTCCTGTGGAACTATTGGGGTCACGATGCGGCCCGCGGCGTCAGAGATCGACAAAACCACAATGCACTCGTAGTAGCTGGTGGTGACTGACTGCGCCAGTTAAACATAAACATAACACCATGACATCTACAGATAAATCAGCTTTAAGTAGCGGCACTCTGCTTTAGAACAAAGAGGATTAAAATCTAGGTTTTTAACACATCACTTTCGTTTTGGTAAGCTATTTCCACACAAAAGGATCCAAAATTAGATTACAAGTCCAAAATTAAGTTTATCACCTTTAAAAGTCAGTCATACTCACTCCATATGTAAGGCACCTTAAACTAGATCAGCACACATTTATTTATCATATCTTTGTATAAATGAACTGCGATGAAGTCCATAATACAAGGCCAACTTGGAGACAGAAGTGGGTAAACAAACCAGGCTACTGGCTGGATAGTGATGTCTGTGTGTATGTGTGTGTTTGTGTGCCTGTCTCTGTGAGTGTGTGTCTGTATCTGTGGGTATGTTGCTGAAAACCAACTACGCAAAAAAGTATAGTATAACTGATGGGTTTGGGCCGGTTTTCATAGCATTCATTGGCTTCATGAATAATTATCAGTAAAATATCCTCACAAGGATATACAGACCAAGGGTGTGTGTGTGTGTGTGTGCGTGTTTTAGGGGTAGGGAAGTCGGTGGTAAGTGTTGTTATAAAGGTCAGATAAACTCGTCATAACCTGAAAAAGTGGCAAATTTGGTACCGTCATGGTGTAGAACAACGTAACAAATGTGAAGGGGTACAAAGGCTGACTACCAAATGGCTCCCAGTAGTACATTAAATCGCTTGTAGAATTCATTATGTCATACGTTATGCGGTGAATTTACGTAGGAAGGCATTTGGAATGCAGCTTCGGATTCCTAAACATCCCACAAAAGCGCCCTGATAGATAGCAACCAGCTAGCTAATTTTCTAGAGGAAAAGAAATTCATGCTAACATGTTTAAACTTGAGCCACAACAATCTCAAAGGCTAACTAAATTCCGAAAAGCATAGACGTAAAGACGCAGATAATCATATTTGAAAAGAAAAACAAGCAGAAAATAAATACAAGTTGAGCACAAACGTTTCGACTAAATGTGGAAAACGATGCTAATTTAGTTTAAGAAAAGTAGGGAAAGAACGTGCCTCTATGGTCGTTAAACGGTTAACGGTTGGAACCTATTTGAATGTGTTTAATTCAAAGCTCGCGCTCGCTTC
Source organism: Bagroides melapterus (assembly GCA_028566695.1). NCBI lineage: Eukaryota > Metazoa > Chordata > Actinopteri > Siluriformes > Bagridae > Bagroides > Bagroides melapterus. The sequence goes on from JAOTRN010000046.1 coordinate 23,809,391, forward strand.
GAGCGCAATAAATGTTCGGAATGACTTTAAAAAATTATTCATCACATCAATAACTGTATTTATTTCCACTGAAAACCCTGCGGGAGGGGGAGTACCTGGTAATTTAATCACTACCCGCGTATGCGTGCGCAAAGTTATGGCGGTTCAACAGGTAGGCTCAACTCTAGACCCTGATGAAGGCATGCATCCGCAGCGGTTCTCACCAAAACACGAGATCAGTTCTAATCTGAACTGCAGCTTTATCACCAACAGCGCTTATCTTAAAATATATAACATGTAGTCAATTCAATCTGTTATGTGCATTGGAGTCGTTTTGTTTTCAAATAGAGGGCTACATCTTAGATTGATAAAGTCAATAAAGTAGAGCGCCTGCCATTTTATGGTTCAACGAGTTGACAACAGCATGCACAATTTTAAGGCGGCTGTAGCTGGCTGTTGAGTATTGAGCACTGAGCATGCCAGCACAGGACCAGATCATGATAAGGAGCCGATCTATGAGACAATATGAGACAATTTAGCCAAATCCAACAAAAACAAGAAAAGCCAGAGCAAAAGTCTGCGAAACCGAGCTAAACGTTATTAAAAGTCCACTTCAAGTCCACTGTCCCAGGTTTGTTATTGTTACTGAAAACGAGTCTAACTTGCATTTAAACACGGAGTGTTGATCACACGACTCTTCTCAATAAAATGCTAAACTTGTGTGATTTTTCTTACTATAAATAATCAGCAGATATTGGCTGACTGATGATGAAGAGAAGAAATGGTGGGAAAAAACTTACCCGTTTCACCGGGAGTTTTCATGTTGTCTTTCAGTGTGCAAGCCGAGTCCCGTTCGGCAGAGGGCGAGAGTCGGCCTTACTCTCGAGCCAAAAAACAACGAGAAAGAAACTAAACTTTCAGTAAAATGTGCAGCCACGGGCTCGGTGGCGCTTACTTCGTTTAGTCTCTCTGAGCAGGAAGCGGCCGCACACAAGACTTTTGGAGAATGTGAAATGGGTCCCAAAAAGTATATGGGGCGAGGTGAAGCAGAGTTTCCCGTCCCAAGAAGCGATCAATACCGTCCCGCCGAGAGAGGAAAACACACCGCACCAGCTCTGGGTTTAGTGTTGCGCTCGGTCACGCGAGTCGGCGTTTCTTCGAACATTTTCTTTTTGTAACAGCCAGTTCGTCTCCGAAAAGGTCGCCACCGACTCGCAGTAATTTAGTCAGCTTCCCACTCCCTCTTTCACACTGACTTTTTTTTCTTCTTCTTCCTCCTCCCACCACACACATACACACACACTCTCCCTATCTGTCCTCCCCCATTCCTCCTCCTCCTCCTCCTCCTCTCTCTCTTGCGCTCTCTCTCTCCGTCTCTGGTGTCGTGTTTCTCCGCCCGCCCACACCGAGGAGGAAGAGGGGGAAGGGGGCGGGGTCACGCTCAAGTCCTCGCCTGAGTTTACACCTCCTCTGAGCGTGAGCAGGACGGACGCAGCGTCGCCGACGTACGCGTCGTCGCCATGGTGACCGTCAGCCACCGTTCGTCCGTGATGACGTTATCAAATCCGCGTCCTACGGCTCCCTCTTAATAGACGACGTACCAGAGAAGCGTCGTTACGTCGACAACGTCAAGCAACAAGTGTTTTTATTAGCATTTAGGCGTATGGTTCTTTCCGATCATACTAATTGCGAACAAAGATGAAACATGGCTGAAAATGCATATTATTACACTTGATACAGCTCGTTCATTCTTTTGCACTGTTAAGTAGCTTTGGACTGAGTTCAAACCAATCCTGCAAATTGTGTTAGGCTACAAAAAACATATTACGCCTGAAATTTGAAGTTTTGCTTCATCTTTATGATAATATCCCAAAGGGTTCAAGAACAAGCAGACTGACCCCACAGCAATTGAACAATAAGTCCTTTTAATACTCTGTAACGAGTGATTGCCTTGCCATACGTGTTAATTCAATTCAACTTGGTTTTCTTATCCGTTCTCAGCTAAATAGCTAACAGAGTGACTAAATTGGTCTCACACCCATCACTTCCTTTAGGCTAGTTGTAGCTCAACTGACAAATTATGACAGCAAATATAAGACAAGAAGAGTCTTAACCTGAGTGATTTATATAATGGAAAACACAAAAGTTCTGCAAACTCCTGGCAGAACAACAAAGCAACTGAAATGAAAACACTTTTGGCCTTAGGCAGGAAATGAAAATAAACACATAACCTTCTTACTTAATACTCTATATGAGTGTTAAGGACAAGTGTGTGGAAAGCAACTATGATTCCTGTATGATAATTTAAATGTGACATGTTTGCTCAAGCATACACATCCTGTTTAAGTGCCAATAACTACAACCATGACAAGCTCTCTCTCTCTCTCTCTCTCTCTCTCTCTCTCTCTCTCTCTCTCTCTCTCTCTCTCGTCACACTTGGGAAGTGTAGCTCATCCCCTCTTGTACATGTAGAGTTGCCAATGATTGGAAATCAGCAAAAACCTTTTATGATTACCCAGTCCTATATAACTCTTTAGTTAGAAACGGTGAGGATAGTATTGTTTCACCTTCACAAGTGTTTCTAGAGTTTTATAGCCTACTGTAGTCTTGAATCCATTACATCTGCCATGTTTAGAATTACTTTTTGATTTTTTGTCCTGACTTGGAAACTGTAGTAAGTTATTTACATACCAAAAGGCAATAGCAACACTACACTTTGTAAAAATGAAAAATCCAAGATGGCAGAACACCCAGGTGCAGTGGCTGTGAACTGTAAAAAAATGCTATGCTGTCTCCCTTTAGTTATTCAGGCAGCCGACAACAGTTTGTTACATTTGTGCCTATACTTGTACAATACCATTAAATGACATCCACTCCATTAATGACCTATATCTTAGAAATCTGCTTACCTAATACGCTTCATTCCAAATAGTATTAAGACCAGGTGCTGACTTACTAAATGACTTTTTTATGCATTCAATCCTGAAACTCTCAACACCCCTATTCTCACCAGGTCTTTTAGTTATTTTTACAAATGAATTGCATGTTTACATTTTTAAGAACATGTTTTTATACATTTTGCTATTTATATTTGTTAGGCATTAAATAAAAAAAGCTTATTATTATTATTAGTATTATTATTATTATTATTATTAATAATAATAATAATAATAATAATAATAATAATAATAATCATACTTATTAAGACTTACAGAGAGTGAATTAATCTCACAGAATGCATTTACAAGGGGAAGCTGCTGTTTACACCTTTATTGTCTTTTTCTTGTTGTTATTTATGGCAGTGAGTGCTGAAAAGTGTAGACAATTCATTTTAGAGAGGAAACAGATGAGAAGCAACAGAAAAATGCAGTGCATTTGTGTAGGAAAATGACTTTGCCCTCGACTCCCCAGGGGAAAAAAGGAGCAGATACTGTGATCGGCACTTTCCCACGTTTATACAGGCCATAAACATTATCTGCTCCTGCTCAGACCAGATATTTCCTTCTGATTTTCTGCATATTCTCTCTTCTCCATTATTCCTTTGACTAGCACTTGTGCTGACTCTCTACATTTTTATTTATCTCTTTCTGTCTTTGTAATGGAGGGCCTTCAGCAGAGGAAGTGTGGACAGTGAATTTGAGAGGAATGGAAGCCTGTGCGTGAGAGAGAGAAGAGACTACAATGTGTAGGGCCGTAGAGTGAAGAGAAGAATGGACGATGCATACAAACAAGTAGAAATCAAAATGCCTAGGAATAACAACTTATTCTTCCCATTCAAACATCATGGTCTTTTTTCCTCTCATGTTTAAAATAGATAGCACACCATGCTAACATATGACCACTGAATTTTTCCTCTTTTAGTTGCTCCTTTTCTCCATTTCTCTCATTGCTCCCCTCGTCATTGTCTATTGTTCATTTTCTCTTATGTGCCTCACAGCTTACTCTCTCTATACTGCATGCTTTCACACAATTTGCTCTGGACATCAGGCTTTCGTGTTTTCTCAGCACATATATGAGCTGGTGTTGACATGAAAGTGGGAATCACTTAACTGTTTTAGGCCTAATGGCTTCATGAGCAGGAATCATCACCGGTGTTGCTGTGTAAAATCTATTTTCAATCAGATCTTGAGCAACTGAGGGTTAAGTCTTGCTGAAGGGCTCAGTAAGGGCATGGAATTTGAGCTTACAGCTTTATACAGATGTGTAATACAGTCATTGAGCTGCCAAAGCCCCCTGCGATTACAACTGCAATTGTGCAAGATTTAGTTTTTTGGAAATAAAGAGATGACACATAGCTGGTTCATGGGGATTGTTTCAGTCACACAAAGTTGAGAAACTGAGCTATATATAATGCTCCCAAAGTTTTAGTGTCCCACCCTAAAGACGACAAACACTTGGTCTGTTTGCCTACACACAGGTTGATGGATTCATGTGTGATTATGGGCAGTTAGTAACCACTTGAGACTTAAAAGACTGACGAACAATAGGAATGGTATAATGACTTGGTGCCATGACTGTTTGTATATTATGTTTAATACATTTCCTGGAATTCATATCCAGTTTTTAAACAATGCACAAAAATTTGACATTTAAGGTGTGGCAGCAGTCTGGGGGAAGCCTGTGGCATTTTGATAGGGAAACACACATGAAAACACAAGTGATATAGTTTTTAGTATAAGGTATATGAGCAGTTTAGTTATTCTTCAGATTAAAGGCTGATGAATCTGGTGTCAGGATCACACCACTTCGTAGTTTGTTTATTTATTATAATTTTTTCTATTTTCAATATTTTACAATTTTCAATGTCCTGGTAAATATCCACCAAACCCAGGAACACTGAGGTTGAAGTACGCCCTGTTTATTAGAGGATACATTTGAGCTACTGCTTTGCTTTTGTGTGAGAGGAAACTATAGGACCCAGAGGAAACCCCCATGGACACAAGACAGATACAGAAACTCCACAGGGTCGTGACCCAGTAGGAGTTGACTACTAGGATACATTATAAAAACATAAAAAGTGGGTTTGTATTTTCTGCATTGGAGAAAGATCTAACATTTCTGCTGTGATGAAGAGAAGTTGATTACTCTGAGAGTCAATATACAGACATAAAAAAAACATCCTGATACTTCCTAGTTTTCTAGCAGAATTTCTAAATATTTCTGTTTAATTCTGCTACCTCTTATAGTCTTAAAGTTTCATTATGTGAAGCAAACCTACATCTAGTGCATCACGTTTCAACAGTGCCAGTGGAATCTGGGCAATGCAGAGGGAAATGGGCATCCAGGGCGTGTGTGTGTGTCTGTGGCCTCTTTGTCATCAAAGAACCTGTTTATTTTCAAGCTTGGTGCTCCAACTGTCAGGGGCCGCATAATACCCCACCATGTCTGAGTCTCACTCCTTTCACCCACCCGTCTCTGTCTCTTTCTCTCTTTTTCTGTCTCTTTCTGGCTTTCCCCCTCATACCCACATAGCCCTTCCCATACGGGTCATGCCTCATAGTTTCATCTTCAACTAATGTTCTTTGTGTCGTAGTTTCACCTGCTTTCCAGTGTAACAAAGAACTGACAATCCCTTCTCTCTTTCCCTCTTTCCCTACCTCTTTCTCTCAGCTGGTTTTCACACATGAGTAATAGGATTACCACATACAGCTCTGAAAAGGACAGAGGCTAGAGAGGAGGAAAAAACAGAAGAGGAGGAGGAGGTATGGAGCACAAGGGAGGAAGTGAACGGAGGCGTCAGTTGTGGGGTAATGAAGGGAACAATTAGAGAGCGACACAGAGTTTGTGGAGCATGCAGAAGGTCAGATAGAATAGATCAGGGACAATGTGAGTATCATTAAAACCCTTGTCTGACAGAGTCTATAATATTATAAGAGCGAGAGAGCATGAGGTACTGTCTGGCTGTGTGACAGTCGCTATATTAAGCACAGCATGTGTTGACAGTGTGTCCAGTATCTTGCTAAGGAACAAACTCTTCCTATTGGCACAGATCACTATTTCCCATTATAGTCTCTCTCTCTCTCTCTCTCTCTCTCTCTCTCTCTCATACTGACCGGGCTGTCCACCGACTTCAATCCCAGGCATTTGCAGTAGACAGATTTGGTCTTAGCTCTGTCATGGCTGCCCCAAACCAAGGAACCAATCAGAAGGCAGAATTAAGCTCTATGACCTCCCTCAACCTCAACCCTCCCTCAGAGTCACTGTGGTAAATACCTCTCTCTGGCAGTGAGGAGATGGCATCCGCTTGCCCCTAGTTACCCCCTTAATGAAAGATCACGTATCCTACCACACAAACACCTGAATGCACACTGCAGGGTTTTGTGCTACTTCATGGACATTTAGTGAGTCACAGCTCACTTACAGGACTCATTATGAAACATTTATTAAAATTATGTTTGGAAATTGTGATGGGTCCATGTTTAATTCTTCTCTCTCTCCCTCTCTATCTCTTCATTACAGTTATGGTGCTGTAGAGACATTAAGGGACAGGATTTTCTAGTGTTTCTGTTGATTTTATGGAGTTGAAACACAATGGCCGTGAGAAAAGATACAATGAGATATTTACACTTAAATGTTCCCGAAAGTCTGTGTCTGTGTGTTTGTGAGTGTATAGTGTGTGTCGGTGTGTGCAGGATGTGATGTGTAGTGGGGTGTGCGTGTGCCGTGGGCACTGTAGTAGTCTAATGACTCATCTATTGATATGCCCTCTTCAGACGCCCCCGTTGTTTTTGAGTGTTCGTAGACAGAGCAGAATGAGTCTATGCTTCCATATGCTCATGAACGAAGCTGTTCTAATTCACTGCCTAACAGGCCCAATTTTCAAAGCTAAGGTGTATAGTGTCTGGGTCGCACATACGTTTCCTGCACATACACATTCATAAGTACACCTTTGCCTTCTGGCCTGAAGGATTGACCACCTGTCAGAAAAAGGAGGCAACACTGACAGTGGCAGATTGTGAGTGGGAGCAAAAATGACTGACGAATCCTCTGACCAATCTGTACACAGCTCTCAGCATGATACTGAATGATTAGCTTGAGCAAATGTACAGAAACTGCATATCCCACGCAGGGAGTTGTTATTAACCGAGTATTTTTAATAGGACTTTTGCATGTGACAGTGAAAGAAGACAACTGAAAAGTTCAGTGCAGCTACACTAGATTCTTGTCTATACTTTCTGTAAATAAATGTAATCTGTAAATGCCATGATAAAGCCTTTTAAGCCATGACCCACAGAACAATTCTGATCTAGGATTAGGTTAGAGTAGACAGAGATATTGGGTGTCACATTGTAGCACTTTCCCTCATGTTTAGTTTTACTGTGTGCATCTCTTATGACACAGCCACACTGTCCTATGTTATTTCATGGTAAATAATGTATGTGGTTAAATTTAAGTAACAGTCACAGTGATCTTAAAAGAAAGGTGAATTTACATTACATTTACATGTACAGCATTTGGCAGATGCCCTTATCCAGATCGATGTACAAAAGTTTCTTTTTAAGCTTTTAAGTCTCTATCATTAAATACATTTACTCTCAGTCACAATCCAACTATCAAAGTTTCAAACAACTATCAAACATCAAAGTTTCAAACTCAATCTTAAACAAACTTTCAGTTGGTTCAGTCTGAAAACAACTATCAAACCCAGATCCACACTACACTATATGTGTATGTAATAACAAAACTGTGTGCACAGCTGAATGATCACATCCATACGTCCTTGTTGAACACTCCAGTCCGGTTTTAGTCCCTCTTTGCAGTATTATTAATTTCCACTAATTTTGGAAAGCTTTCCATGAGATTTTGGAAAATGTGCCCATTCAGGCAAAAGAGCACTAGTGAGGTCAGGAACTGATGTCAGGTGAGAAGGTCACGAATGCAGTCAAGTTCATCCCAAAGTTATTCAGTGAGTTTGAGGTTGAAGTCAGGGTTCCATGCCAAATGTAAAATCATTTTGGCTTTGTGCACAGGGGAACTGTCATGGTGGAACAGGTGTGGAACAGTCATATCTATAATCAGTGAACAAGTGGTCAAAACTGTGTAGTTCAGATTGACCTCTGTACATAAACAACCATAAGCACAGTCTAGAAACGTTACTGTGTGTCTGCATTGTAAAAATGTGTGAAAAGGATCCTAGTGAGCAGAGAGTCAGGAACACCGACTGCTCCAGTCCAGATGTCCTATGAGTCACATGGGCAAAAGTGAAGGTGGAAAATCACGGAGGCTGAGAAACAGAAAGGGAAATAAGGAGAAAAATGATGACTAATTTGGCTTCTGGTATCTTGGAGCTGTTTTCTTTTTTAACGAGATAATCATCTGTTACGCTAAATACGCAGAGCTTAGCAGATACTCCCATCTAGTGGTTAGATACAATAACTACACTTTCAACTTAGTGTGCGAAAAACTGGTCACTGGGAGGAAAACATCCACGACGCAAAGATTGTTTTGTATTTTATAGATTTTAAATAGATTTTGAAGCAGTAAGTATATTATATAAATAACATATTGATACTACGTTAAAACAGCCACACCGCATATCTTGAAATATGATTCAGCATAAATTATATATGTATCAATAAATGAAACTAAGTCTAATGAATAAAGAGTCATATGAGATGCATAATCCTGGTGGTTAATTCAAAGTCAAAAAAAGTGAAAGATTTAATCTTTGCTAACACATAGCTGACAACCTGGCTAGTATCAGCTATAAACAGTTAGCTACTCAAGTTAGCTAGTCAAAAATAAGCAAATAAGTATTGTTACCAATTTTTTTTTTTTTTTTTTTTTTTTACAATAGTTATTAAAAACAATGTACTTTTAACATATACTTTTGTTCTGAGTGAGACATAAATGCTAGATAGACTGGTTATACATAATCATACAGTCATTGCTGATGATTTTTGACACATTGCACAATAGATTAGCATGTCTAGATTTACTTTAGTATAGTATTAATTCATAAATTGCTGTTATAAGCTTTATACTTAACGCAATAAAGTGATATAACAAAAAAACGATAAAAACAACAAAATGAAATATGAAAACTGTGACCAGATTGTAAAACAATATCTAGTAAAAGAGTGGAAACTAATTACTGAGTGTGTTGACATGACAAGTGGTGATTCTATTCTATTTGTATTATATTGTAAAAAATTTAAGTACCATCACAATTATTTCGTAGTTTTAATGAACCTTATTTTAACTGAGCCCAGGGAGTGCAGGCATAACATGCATGTAAATCATTTAGCTGATATCATTACCCTGTCAAGGGGTGGCACAGTGGCTTGGTGGTTAGCACATTTGCTTCACACCTCTAGGGTTGGGGGTTCAATTCCTGCCCCCTCCAGGTGTGTGGAGTTTGCATGTTCTCCTTGTGCCTCGGGGGTTTCCTCCGGGCACTCTGGTTTCCTCCCCCAGCCTAAAGACTTGCGTTGTAGGATGACTGGCATCTCTAAATTCTCTGAGTGTGAATGTGGCCCTGTGATAGACTGGCGACCTGTCCAGGGTATACCCTGCCTTTGCCCGTAGATGGCTGGGATAGGCTCCAGCTGATCCCTGTGACCCGTTTATACCTGGAATAAGCAGGTATGGAGAATGAATGAATTATCCTATCATCAGATATATAGTAAGCAGTGGTAGGCCATTAGTATCAATAGCACTTTTATAGTGTGCCTACATTTACATCCTAAATTCTAATATTTGTTACATAAAATTATATTAATTTTACCCAACAGTTTATTCTCTTCATTTAGTAGTGTTTCTCTTGGCTGCACTGCTTCCAGAATGTGGATGTGGATGTTTTTGTCCAATCAGATTTCAGCCTCTATGTGCTGTCATGTGTGGAAAATATTTTTGCTCGATGATGTATGCTATCTATCAATCACTAAATGACTATCAATTAATACTTATCTGACTCCAGTTCCACACTGACCCGTTAGCTCAGTCAGAACAGGACTCTAACAGAAGACGCCAATTCACCAGACTGGATGAATGAAGATTCAAGGTTTTATTTGTAAGCAGCTGATACAAGAATTGTGGTGCTCACGCATGAACATCCCAACAACCTCTGAGATTACACTCCGAACCACTCTCCTTTTATTCAATGTTCTTATCAATTGTTCTACCCAAATAACCTTGGGAAAGTTCCCTCCTTTCTTTTTTATTAACATTCTAGGTACTTTTTAGACACCATTATTTCTTAACTTTTGGCTTTTCCAAACACCATTATGTTCAAAGTTTCTTCTGGATTTCAATATAAAATATTATCAGTTGAGTTTTTATTCTCTTTTCCTCACAAAACTTCACACATGGACTCAAGAGACAGCATGGGTACGTTCTCTTGGCTATCAATTTACAGTTTATTGTTTAACATTATTTATCACTGCCATTAGCATGTTATCTGATCTTATCACTTGTTTCTATCTTAGATCTTTCAAATCTTTCTGCTGGGACCATCCTTATTGTTCAGGGTGCCTTAAATGCCTTGAGAAAGGAGCTCTATACCTCTCGAGGTGTGAACACTTCACCCACCTGGTTTCGTGACCTTGGGGAGGCTATCCCGCCTCTGGCTATGGCTGATAAGGCCTGCCAAACGGCCATCACCTACCCTTCTTCATTCAACAAGACTGCTCATAAACACACACAGACTTTTAGACCTGCGTGCCGTGTCGCTCCCTATGTTCTTAGACCTACAATATCTAATCGCTAAATAAAGCCTGATCACTCGATCATGCTGTCTCCTGGTTATTTTCATTGGTATAATAAATCACACATCAAATTAGCTCTGAACACAACAAATTATTTCCCACACATGTCAATCTAATCAGTAGTCCTGGCCGAATAAACAATATTAGCAATGGGACTGTTTCTTTAACCAAAGAACACAGATTTCAAATTTACTTCACATGGTCAGCTAGCTGGCCCACAATAACATCAGCATTTTTCTGTCCTTTGATTGGTTGGTCAGAGCAAAACTGTTACAGCCAAGTTCAACTAGCAAAACACGTCTGTAGAGATCTGCACACATTAATACATTAGAGTTAGAATTTTCTATGCCCACAATGGCTGACAGAAGAGAAATTGACCTGGTCTCAGACATACGGAAAAATCCATTTTCAAGACAGACTTTTCCAGAAAAGCTAGACATGGTGAGGAGAGGTCCGACAACCCCGAAGCTCCAGATGATGCACGTGACAGTTGTGGTTGTAGTGTAGAGGTTTGGAGTTGTCTTAACTGGGTTTCTTACTTTAGTAAAAATGGTATTCACCCTTAATACACGAAATGCCTCTCTCTCTGTAATGTTACGCCTTGTTATATTGTGTTTTTGTATAGTTTTGATGGTTTCTATAATTGTGACGTGACAGTGGTGGTATTAAGAGGTGAATTAATTTGGAAAAGTCCCTACTGAAGGCCCAAGTACCAAATGCATGGCCCACCACTGATAGTAAGTAAGTAAATATTGTGTATTAGAGTGTCCATCTAAAGCATATAGTCTATTTAATATTTTAATTTTAATATTAATATCATATAATATTAATAGTATATGAATATTAATTATATTAATATAATATTAACATTATTTCTATTTTTTAATACTTAATATTAATTCATACAGGATGTATTTAAAATAAAAAAGTCACAATGTCCATTTGTAGTATTCTACCATTTTTATTTTGATGAGCGAGACACTTTCAGTTACAAAAATGACTTAAAATGAACAACACTGTACAATGAACAAGCAAGTTATTTTCATCTTTTTTTGGTTTCAGAGATAAATACACTAAAAGGCTAACCTGTCACCATAGGGAAGAGAGGAAAGAAAGGGGACAGGGAAGAAAAGGACTATTCACATCAAAGGAAAAGATAGTAGGGGCCACACACATCATATATGTGCTTACACACACACGCACACGCACACACACACACACACACACACACACACACACACACACACACACACACACACACACACACACACACACACACACACATACAAGGGACAGATCAGCATCTTAAAAGTAATCACAGACAAATCATGAACATAAACTATTTTATCATCATCATAATCATCATCACCATAACCTTCATGAGAAGCAAAAGTTTTCCCCAATAACAAATAATTAAAAAATATAAATTTTTATCAAAATCATCATTTATGATGATTTGCTTTGGATTGCTGAGGCCATCATTCCAGAAACTGAAGTTGCTAGGTGAACACGCAGAGAAGGAGGTTGGGGGGTAATAAAACAAAAAAGCTGCAGAGGATGCATTAGTGGAGATCTTTGGTTTCACTAGAAGAGTTTAAGATATTTGCTCTTTTATTTTTATTCCTTTGGACTGAAGCTGTATTATAAATCAAACACAAATATATAGAAAAGAGAGAAGGGTAGGTGAATTGGTTTCTTTTTCTCTGCCTTGATGTAATGTTTTTGACTCTTGCTAAGGAAATGACAATGATCAGCCTTCTGTGATGGTTCAGCAAATAAGCCAGGCAAGAATCACTGTAAGAGTTAAACCAGCTTTAGCAACAGAAACATCAGAAACTATGACAAAAGCAATAACTGGCTTGCACTTAAGCTGCCATTGCACTGTTTTTGCACAAATCATCAGTAATATGTTAAAGATTTGTTTTGGGAAGTGTACAGGTATGTTGTGTCGGGTCTCCCAGTGAAGTGTTTGCTTTGGTATCGTTCTCTGGTTCACTTCACTTAGAGACTGCGAGACGCCTTACGCACAATCCCTTAATGCTGGGAGTTTAGCTTAGACTGAAAGCGCTTTTAAGCTCTGGATGATAGCAAGGATGAGAAAAAGAAAACAAGTGTAAAAGAGTGCCGGAGACAAGATGCTGGTCCTGATTACACCCGCAATTAACTTGAGCCTAATGCTGTCTGTGGGTCATGAAAATCAGACTGAGCTCCTGAGGATGGATAAGCTTCTCGTTGCATTGCATATACTAATCTCTCTGTAGTGAAGACATTCTGTGTTTTAATTCACTGATCACTTGATGTAAACAGGAACAGAATTTAATTGCTCTCGAACTCTTTTGACATTAAAGTCACCTAGCAACAACAGTCTCAGCCTCTACCCAGTCACCAGGCCTCAGCACCTCTCACAGCTGACAGACAGGATCTCTGGCCAATAGGCTTTTAGTGTATGTTCTAGTGATTCAGCCTATCACCATGTGCTCATGCACACACCTAACTACAGTAATAACCCGGCGTCAGGCTACAATCATGAGCTGGAAAGGTGCAGTAGGCTTGCTGACTGTAGAAGTGGCTTTAAGGGCTGAATAAAGGCATAGGAGTTGAGCTGAGGTCAAAAGGGCAGGGAGAACATACCCCCAAGGTCTTGCTAATGGTACTGTTTCAGTTCTCACTGTTGTTCACTCATTTCGACAGAACGCTGATTCTAAAGCTGGAAAGAGGGCTGCAATTGACTCATCTCTGATTTGCTCTCGTTGTGTCCTTACAACTGCTCAAGTGTCAATCTGAGTCATAATTTCCAGCTGGGAAATCAAGCAAGACGTTTCTGTGTAGTGATGTATAATGACTAGGTCTTGTGTCCTTGTCCTTCCAAACATGGCTTCACTAATTTTACAACTGTGCTGTTGCACATGAGAACATATTCAATTACAGTCCTGTACATACATTTGTGTTGTAGACAGATCAAAAATTACAGTTCAATCAAGATGTATCACTCAAAGCTACATCATTAAAAACAGATTTAGTTGTTTGGGTAGAAATCAATCATTGAACTTAAATCTGCTTAAATATTTGATTCAAACATTTGATTAAAATGTTATCCCCTAAATGCTTATAAACAGGGTTAATGTTTTTTTTTGTGTGTGCTATATTCATTGTCCTGATATTCATTGTCCTGATTAAATACAAGCTGTTCATGGAAGTAGAATCAAAAGTTTGGACCTCATCCTGAAAACCACTGATGTGTGCACATTTGTATACAGACTTTGGTAAATAAAGCTTGTCTGCGATGAAGTATGAGACCACTGCAAACCTTGCTCTACCCCATGACCTCTTTCAGCTCGCCCAAAAGCAGCCCGTTTGTACACGCTACAAACAGAGGCATCGTTCTGCTTAAAGCATTCGTTAGTTTGGTTTATCGTCAAAGAGAGTGAGGTATTTGAGGAACTATCTCTCTTCTCAACCTGATCAGACACAGACATCGAGAAAGAAAGCGGAAAGAAGGAAGTTGAGCAGAGAGCTAGAGAGAGAAAGATGGAGACACAGCATCAATATGATTCTGCTTAGCTACATTTCTTTCCTAGTCTTCCACAGCCCTGACCATGTCTGCACAGAATCCCTCTTTGCACTTTTTCCTCTTTTATCCAATTCCCTCCATCTTTCCTCTCTTCCAGTTTTTTTTGGTTTTGTAGCTGTTTAAAGCTTTTGGCTCAAGGCTCTGAGCAGCACTGCGTTCAACGTGGTCAATCATCATCATCGTCATCATAATCATCACAGCAATGCAGTCAACAAACGATTATGTGGTGAGACTCTCAGTAAGCACAAAGATTCACAGCAATATAAAAAATCTGATCTAACAAAGTTCTAACATTTTAGATGAGTATTTCCTGTGGTTGATGGCTATCTAGACAAAAAAAACCTTCACATTCTTATACAGTAGATATAATGCATATACACAGGGATTATTCAATGCTATAAGACTAGAAGTTCCCGTATCATGACTCTACTATCTAAACCAAGCGTGTAATAAGGTCACTGTGACGTTGTGCTAAAATCATGTCAGCGTTTAGCACAGTGCTGCTCTTCACCCTGATAGGTTATCCCTACACAGACTCCGCCCATAAAGGAGGAGCTGTGGGTTAAGGGGACGAGCTACCGTCCCTGCGTTGGTCATTAGTCGTTAAGGACCAATAGTTGCATTCGTTTATGGATTTGGTTTTGAAAAGGTTGCCTTGGCGAAGTAGAATTACATTTTGACACAATCTGATGCCTCAAACATAGCAATAAAAATGCATTTCAGATAAATACATAAATAAATAAATAAATAAATAAATAAATAAATACATAAAAAATAAATTATAATTCATAGATAATCAGAACAATCAAAAAAGGATGTGTGATGGAAAAAGAAAGAAACTCAAGAAGATAAACAGAAATATTTTGGTCTAAAATCAAGTCTGCAACATTTTTTTAACCTTTTTCTATACATCAGTAAGTAAGCATTGTAACATAGATCATTTACTACAAAATCTATAGAAGCACTAAGTGATCCATTCCATCTAAACGGTCATGTGGGGCAACAGGGTTAATCAATCCCCTTTCAGAAGCTCTGATCACCTCCATGCCTGCATTCTTATAGCACTTGCGTGGTGCTGATCTTTTGTTGTATACACACGTATTTGATATCTGATTTAAGAGTTAAAGCTTTGGCTTGTTATGTTCTTGGGAGTCTGTGTGTATTTGTGTTCACCTTCATCCTAGTTGATCTGTTTAGATGAATGTTCACAGTATTTCTCCAACCACCTGATGGAGTTTCTAGCGCGACTAGGACAAAGGAATGGACATACAAAAGAACAATTCTAGAATAATTCAACAAGTTCCCCCCAAACCCTCCCATTATCCCCCACTAAAAAAATCATAGCACGCAAAAACCAAAGGAACAGCAGCTACACACATAGAAGAGAAAAATTCCCACAAACCAGTCAGACAGAAAGAAATAAAAGAGCCAAAGGAAGAAAAACAACATCCTTCCCAAACCCAAAAGAAACCAGCCACATCTCTTTAACTTCAGTGAGGTCATCAAAGCTCCCGTCCCAAGGACCAGGAAGGGTTCGAGTGACAGGAGGAAGAAAAGTGTGGAACCATCTGTACTCTTCCATCCATCCATGAATCCATCCACCCATCCATCCATCCATGTTGTAATTATTTACCCTTGACATTATCCCTGACTTTCTCGCACAAATGGATGGAAGGATAAAAAGAGATCTTTTCATTTTTTCTTGTCTCCTCTTCATCAACTCCTTCCATTTTTTGGCTTGGAAACTTTTTTTGGTTTGCTTCTGTGAATCTCTGGAATTATGGTTGGCTGAAAAGTTTTTTTTTTACTTCATACATGTGTGCCTGGGATAATGGAAACGCCCGTTCCTCAAAAGTTCCCCCAGCTCTGTGATGTCCACTCAATGAAGTATCTGTTTGTGAAAATGTGTATGTGTGTGTTTGTATATGGGTGTGTATGTATGGGAGGTGGGAGTGTGTCTGAGGGAAGGGGGTTTATGCTCTCCATCTGCATCGCAGTGGGAGACCCATGACAAGTCACTTTGGTATCCAACAAGGAGCAAGAATGAAGGAGGTGAAAAATGGGGATAATGGATTCAAAGTGTCTTTAATGGAGATAAGACAGAATGAACATGAATGCGAGACACAGTGACATAAAACATGCAGGAACACCAGCTGACCTTGTATTAAATACATCTGAATTTCATGACATTCCCCAAAATGTGTGATAGACATGAAGCTGAAATGATGACATGACAGTGATGATGGTTAAACAACAAAACAAAACAAAACAAAAACCTACTCACATAAGGATATTTCTGGTTAAATGGGAACTAAAGCTAGACTGAAGAAAACCCGATAAAGAGGTAGAAAGCGGGAGAGAATTGTACATATCTAGACTTCTAGTCAAAAAAACGCTGACACTTCTGAGCTTTGCTCATTCACTGTTGCACAGCAATACACAGCTAATACTTAGAGATTTACCTCTTCGCTAATTAATAAACAATGACAATTTAAAAAAAATACTGACATAATGACAGAATGAAGAATGACAGAATGTCAGATGAAATGATGGAGTAGGAGGTTGCTGGATCGTTGGTGTGGGTCTGGTGCTGGACGCTGGACTATTTACAGGTCCGCGGAATAAAGCTTTTCCTTCCGTATTTTTGGTTTTGGTTATTTTTTTGGTATATGGGTTTTTGGTATGGTTGTCTTTTTGTCACTGTGAGTCTTTTAAAGTTCACCTCTGTCATATTATTTTTTTTGGTTTAAGTTCTCCCGACTGGTCAGAGCTGAAGTCTGACTGCCATTCTGCAACAAATAAAAGTTTATAGTTTTGATATTTTTTGGCTCAAGAATCAATAATCAGCTATTTCCTCTGGTTCCTGCAGTTCTTAAATTAATGTATACGGTCCTTTTTTATTCCTTTACACTCTCCAGAGAAACAGAGAGAGAGAGAGAGAGAAATCAACAGTGGAGAAGTGGCTCCGCTCATATGACCACTTGATCTCCAGGTGAATTTTTGGTTTAGATGTAAATCTCTCCTCTTCGCCCTGTCTTGTCTTCACCTCTGTCTCTTCATCTCTCCCCTCTTCCACTTTGTGTATTTTTGGCATCAGGAGAGCAGGAGAGAGCAAGAGAGAAAGAATGAAAGACAAAAAAAACGAAGGAGAGGCAGAGATGCTTTGGTTGTGATGGGAGGATTCATTTCCTCCTCCTGGTCCTGTGATTGGTTTCTTGGAAGTGTCACTCAATCTTGGCCGCTCCCCAGATCGTGTGGGCTGTGTAGCAAATCGCTGGAAGAGCAGGAAGAGTCAGGGCTTGAGCAGGGGGAGGGACTCATGCCATCCGGGAATAGAGGCCTGCCAGATTTGGATATGATCGAGTTGCCCAATCCCAGAGCTGTGCCCGCTGCCATGGGTAGCAGGGAAGGGTGGTTAAGGAAGAGGGAAGAAGGGAGTCCTCCAGAACCACCAATCAGCACCTTACTGCCACCTTCAAGACTGGAAATGGTGGTTTGACCACCACTGGCTGCCAGAGCTGAGAAAAGTGAGAGACAGACCAGTCATATATAAATCTAGCAACTTTTGCAAACTTTCTCACAAACTAGCATGAGAAGAATGAAATTTAAAAGAAAAGTGTTGAAAGACCAGAAGAGTGAATGCATATCGCAAAGTAAGCAAAAGCACGTCACAGCACCGCACAGTGACATGAGATGATTACAGCAGGCCAGCTTTTCCACAAACCTTGAATTGTGGCGATTGGGTTGCTGCCACGAAGGGCTTGGTTCATCCCTGTGTTAACTCCAATCACTGTATTCCTGAGTTGTGAGCACAAATATGCAAGCAGGTGCGCGCGCACACACACACACAGAGAGAGAGAGAGAGAGAGAGAGAGAGAGAGAGAGAGA
>JAOTRN010000046.1:23827768-23837842 GCA_028566695.1 Bagroides melapterus
ACAAATATGCAAGCAGGTGCGCGCGCACACACACACACAGAGAGAGAGAGAGAGAGAGAGAGAGAGAGAGAGAGAGAAAGAGAGAGAGAGAGATAGACACACACACACACACACACACACACAGACAAACAGCAGAGGAAAAGAAAAGAGGAAAGGAATAATATAGTAAAACATCAAGAAGCATAGGAGATGGATCTCACTGAAAAACAAGGCAAGATATCTGAAGTGGTAAAATAGCATTATTAGGCGCAAATTGCAAGTTAGGCACAATATAATTAGTTATAAGCTAATTTAGCTTTTTGGATTACTAGATTTCAAGAAGGAAATCGTCGGAAAGCAGACATCTTGACTGTTTATGTGTAATATGTGTGTGTGTGTGTGTGTGTGTGTGTGTGTATACAGTTCTTTTTATTGTATTCACCTCAGATTTGCAGCAAAATCGGTGATGTAGTTAGACACGTCACCATTCTTGTTACGCCATGAACTGTGGACAGGAAAGCCATACACACACATATATACACAGACATTAACTATCATTACTGCCTAACAAACAACAGCTTGTGCATTTACATTAAGTACCAAGATATACTTTTCATTCACATATGTGTGTGTGTGTGTGTTTTTCTTGTCGAGAGCTGATGGTGGGAATTGTCAGGTGACAAAATTGGTGTGAAACTGGAGGAAAAAATAAAAAAATAGTAATTTCCGATATATAATTCTGATATCATTTGAATTATATGTGAATCTGAAATTATGTGGCAATAAAAATTTCTGATATATTGTGCATATCAAGATTAACTATTTATTTATTTCAACAAATTACAAATTGACTGGAAGAGCTGACGTTAATATTTTGATGCACACACTAACCATTCTCATACTTTTAAATGCCTATGTTATTGTACACAGGTGACACACTCGTTGTGTGTTTGTGTATGCCTGTGTGTCTCACCCTGTGTTCAGATTTAATGTGTGAGTGGCAGGAACAGGGCTGGCGTCACTGCGAGGAGATGGAGTCACAGGTGAAGGGGTGGAGCTTGAGGAGGGACCAGTGGGGGTCAAAGGACAAACTGAGGGCATGGTGGTTGCTGCCAAGTGATGAAGATAAAGAATACTTTAACACACTACAGTAATAACTGAAATGCTATCTAACAGATTCAAATAGACTAGTGTCTCCTACCTGCTGTGCTGAGACTGGTAACAGGTTGGGACGGTCCCTGACCTTGGATCTGTGGAGAAAGAGAAGAGAAGGAGAGAGAAAGAGAGAGGTGGGAAAAGAAGACAGGGAGTATATCACTAGTGTGTATGTGTACCGTATGGTTAAAGATATTGGGGGTCACCCGTGGTGGGATTTATTTTCTAGTCTTTCAATTTCATTATTTACCTGATTAATTCAAAATAAGATTTATTTTTATAGCTGTAAACCGATGGTGATGTACGAGTGATGTTTTTTTAAACTGCATTGGAATATGAATATACACATAAAAGAAGCAAGTCATTCATAAAAAAAGTTCAGTAAGTGGCTCACAAAGACTAGGAATCATCAGTTTATAACCATTTGCTGAAAATTACACTGATTACATTTCACAATTGACTGCTCATAGGATAGCATCCTATAAGGTTCCTAACATGTTAGTACCTATTAGTAAGTGCCTTGCGAGTACATTTGTGCCCTGGACACTTCATAGAGAGATATTAGCTGCAAAACGTGATCGGTTATTGGTATATTATGGTTTCGGCAGACTAAGATCTGGTAAAGGCAAGTGATGAAAAAATGGATTAGGCTATCTTCAGGATTTGATGGGAGAACTTCTTGTCAGAAGAAGCTTGGTAAAGAATGTGCATGCAGGAAACAATCACAGGGCCTTGTGCATTAGGGGTGATTGTGTCAGTGTGAGGATCAGGCTGGGCCGTACCATGTGCGGGCTGTAGCAGGGGGGTTTGTGTGTGGCAGGTTGGGGTTGGCTGGGCAGGGGAGGGGTGGCGCTGGAGGGGTTAATACGTTTTTCTTTCTGCCGACGGTTGCAGAACCAGACACGGATCACCTCCTTCTCCATGTTGAGCTGCTCAGCAATGAGTAGAATCTCCTCTGAGGTAGGCTTCTGGTTCTGAACGCAGAGACACATAACAGTTTCATTAGGGCTTAGCTACACATTCCCAACATGCCTTTAGTGACTTTTATTGACAGGACTATGACAGTCCTACTAAAGCCTAAAAGGGGCTCTCCTCAACTTTTCTGTTTACATCAAATTTTGAAAGCTGTGAGACTCTGAAAACTGGATGTAAAGCGTAAGTGAGTGTGGATGTACTCATATGTTCATTGTCTCACCGTGCTGAAGCTGCGCTCCAAAGCCACTCTCACGTTGGTCTCGATGCTGGTGCGTTTCTTGCGACGGCGAACTGGCAGACCCTCAAAGCCCATAGATGGTGAGGACAAGGAGCTTGGACTTGGCAAGGTACTGTCCATCGACATGGTTTCTGCACAAATTAGCAATCACATGATCAGTAATTTTCAGTAATCATCAGCAGGAAGCAGAAAGCAGATACCTCTTAAACTCCAGGACCTGTCAGTGAGTCTCAAGTCACAAGCATCACGCATGTATATATCTAGCTTTATTCTTACTTCCACTGTAGTTAATGAATAAATTTGATTATTTCTTTATAACATAATTTAATCCTGTTATAAAATAAATGCTTTCAGATCACAAGAATTTAGTGAATTAATATAAATGTCTTCTGTTTTGTTCCTTAGAATGTGTTTAACATGTGGTGGTGCTGTTACCAGCATCAGTGAGCCATTTCTCCAGGAGAGGTTTGAGTTTGCACATGTTCTTAAAGCTGAGATTGAGAGCCTCAAAGCGGGAGATGGTGGTCTGACTGAAGTCGTTTCCATACAACTTGCCCATAGCCAGTCCCACATCTCCCTGCAGACAGAGAGAGGGAGAGAAAGAGAGAGAGAGGGATCATTACAATACAGAATCAAGACTGTGAAAGCTTATATTAATCCTAAAAAGGCTCTGTATACACATATTATTTTATACTGCCCCATATATTAAGTGTATAAAGGTAAGTATAAAGGTAGCTGGTTATTTAGAAATAGTTGTTTTTATTATTGGTGTTTCATACAATGAATCAGTGTTTTTGAACGAATCTCTGAAGTTCACAAATTGTTTCATTCACATTCATTTACTGACTCATAATTTCCCACACATGTGACTACTTTAAGGTGAGTACATTTGTAGACATGCACAATTTATAACATCACCACCACCAACAACAACAACGACATCAGGGTAAACTGAATCAGAAAACCAATCTGAAGGAATCTTTGTGGTGAAAGGAATAAAAAGATTTGAGTCAATGAGTTCAATTCCTTGCTGCTAAAGTTAGTTGTCTACTGCCATCTAGTGTACATATAGCTGTAGTATCATACAGATATATTTTTGGTATGCCAACACGTGTTTGTGTGGTTTTCCTACCTGTGTGAATCCAAGTTTGATTCTTCTCTGTTTAAAGGTACGAGCAAACTGTTCGAGTTCTTCCAGGTCACTTGGCTCTTCGGCATGAGAGGTCACAGGGGTCACTGTACTGACACTGCTTTCCATGACCTTTTCTCTTTGCTAGAGATATACACAGTGTAACAATGAACTCAACAAGCACATCTCCAAGCCTTGAACATGTATCAGTTTAATGCTTAGTGTCTGTAAACAGGCCAAAAAATCAGACTTTACCTGTGCTTGAAGACCAAGTGCAGGAGGAGCAGTGAGGAGACCCCCCTGGCTTTGCTGAGGTAGTGGAATCAAATTTGGTGTTGGTAACAGCCCTGGGAGAGAGAGAGAGAGAGAGAGAGAGAGAGAGAGATAGAAATGTCCTAATATCCCAAATATGCTCAAGAAATAACATATAAGACATATCCCATGCAGAGTCAGGGTCTCACCTTGCTGCCCTTGCTGTGCCTGTGGCAAAAGGAACTGTGCAGGCGAGGGCAAAGTATGCCCTGGGACGAGGACCAGCTGCTGCAGCTGCAACAGTTGCTGGATGTCCTGAAGCAGATATGGACAATAGGTGAGTTCAAGTAAATAAGGAATCTGAAGAGAGTCTAGACTCTGACTCTTGATAATCCTGTTAGAAAGACAATAGCTTCTACAATTTTTTCTACTAGTGGCATGTCAGATGCAGGTAAGGAGACAGATCAGAAAGCATAGGTTTGTGATGTGGGGCTGAGAAGAATGGGATGAATTTGTGTACCTGGGCAGTGAGCTGGATTGGTTGAGATAGGGTAAGCTGGTGAGGAGGGGGCAGAATTGGAGCAGCATTTTGCTCCTGAGCACTCTTCGACTGGCCCTGCAGCTGGGGCACAGCTGCCTGCTGATTGGCTTGCTGCTGCTGCTGCGTTTGCTGCTGATTGGCTGCATGAGCTGCCTGTGACTGCTGCACAGCTGCAGCTAGGAGCTGCGCTTGCTGGAGGAGCAACTGCTGTTGAGCAGGCAAGAGAGCAGTCAGCTGGAGCAAGGCAGTAAAGGGCAAGAGGGAAGTCAGGAGCGGAGAAAGAGAGAGTGCAGAGGAAGAGAAAAGGAGAAATCCTTTGGTAAGGAAAAAGAACTGGAAGTGCAAGAAGCGCAAGAAAACAAAAGCAGACTCAAATCCACCAGCTGTGTAGAACAAGAATTGAATGTCTGGCTACCCTAATAAAAGTGTTTTTAGCTTTTCAAAAAAAACCCTCCAAAATGAAAGTATCTTATATACATTTTGTTTAACAAATATTATCACACATACAGTAGTATTTCATCACTATACTATAAAGGAAAGCATACTTTATAGATTACTATTCAAATACTTTTGCTAGATATTAATATTTACATCTTTATCAGTAAAGAATGATAAAATTGTTTCATGAATATCGTTGATTAATATTATATTAGTCTTCTATTTTAGTTTTTTTTTTAAAACATACTCACACACCATTTAACTACAACTCTGTGTGAGGAAGCATGATGGCGGTAGAAATGCTTGAAAGAAACTGAACAGATGTGTCTGTGTGTGTGTGTGTGTGTGTGTGTGTGTGTGAGAGAGAGAGAGAGAGAGAGACAGAGAGAGAGAGAGAGAGAGAGAGAGTGTGCCTTACTCCTGCCAGCTGGCTTCCTGTCAGCATCAGCTGTGTGTGTGGGAGGGCTGTTTGAGTAGGTGTGGCCTGAACTGAAGCTGGAGACATCTCTCCACACTCCTCCACCTTGGCCTGAGAAAGAAAGGGAAACACACATACACCATCTAAAGGACATTCTCTCAGATATACACGGTGCAAACATCACTGTGCTTTAACTATTATGTATGCTTCAATAAGCTCTCAGCAATGGGGTCATTTTATCAGTGGAAACTTTCAAGGCCAATCAATATATCCAGGTTATACACAGCTACTTGCTTTCAGTTCTCAGCCTGAAAGCATCCCATACAAGGGTGTATATACTTATTGCAGAATTTATACAAAGACAGTTTGTGGCTCAAACATAGTAGCTCACTGAGCTGTTCATTATTTTCAAAGGGTCATAAGAGTCCTTGACTCAGAAATTCTGTAGTGTGTGGGATGTGAGATTTCAAAGGTTTCACAGAGGAATACTTTTCACTAAGGATGCTAATTATCTTATTTGGATCCATATGTTTTTTGTACAGTAGGGGCTAACATTTCTAAGGACCAAAAGAAATCCTTTTCCCCAATGTTTAGCATGCACACACTTAATGCCACACCACTCCTTGGATATTTCATAATTCTATATTATAATTAAATACAACAAGAAGAATTTGAACACTACAACTAATACGTTGAATGAATTAAAATGAATTAAATCCAGAATAGCTTGCTCTCATAAACATAAGGAATTAGTTGATATAAATGCAGTTCTAGCACGAAATCTACAGAAATCTAAACCAGAAATGAAATATAGTATAGACTTATTAAGTGACTGAAAGGAGTAGATTTGATTCAGATGTGAGTTATTAGAGCTTGATAACCGATTTATTAACCCATTACTATTTATATTTCTATTATTACATTTACACATTTCTGCCATGTCCACATGAATCAACACTGCAAACTTACACCTGATTTAGCGATATCATATGAAAATATTTCTGACACCATTAATTAAGCAGTATGTGTTGCACACCACATACTCATACTGGGTGACTATTTGTCTTGACCCAAAAAGTGTATCTTGTAGCATTAGTACTCTGATTTAAGATTTTGCATACAGAAGGCTTTCTATTGCCCTTTTTTTTTTTTTTTTTTAGTTCTCTGGGGTTTCTATCAGAATTCAGCTTTTGTCCAAACATCACATATGACTGGCATATGATTCTACATATTGGTGAATCAACATGCAAATCAGCCTGAGACACACACACACACACACACACACACAAATGGGTCATGTACCTTGTTGCTGGCACTTAGTGTTGGAGAGAGTGAGAAGGGGCTGATTTTCATTGGTAGAATCTATTAGAAGAAAACAGGTTAGCCAAATGGTAACAGTGCCATCATCAAAATTGTATAAAATATGACTTTAAAATAGCTGTTGTTTAAAAATAACTGTCTACCTGGTTACTGGTGTCAGATCCATTCCTCTCTGAATCTAACATGTATACACAAGTAGAGAGAGAAAGACATGAAATATCAAACCAAAGCTCACACACAGACACACACACACACACACACACACACACACACACCTCCTGTATTCTCCATCGGAGAGTCTGCCTCTGGATTCTCGATCTCTCTCGACTTTGACATTCTGATATCTACAGAAAAAAAGACAAAGCGCGTAATTAGATGTTAAAGTTGAATAAGAGTTGAGATAGAGCATAGGGGAATTATGGGTAAATTAAAAAGCACTCACTCTTCAGAGGGACAGGGGTACGATAGCAATGACAGTTTATTTATATACTTCCATTGTCACTGTAAAAGGAAGTAATTTGAAAAAAAGTCTTGAGGCAAACCAAAGCTAGAGAATGGATCCCCAGTTTCCAGGATACAACACTCAAGAAACCAGAGCTCATCTCATACAGCTGAGTCAAAATTACACACAGTACTCATAACAGTGAAAAGGGACAATGTATGGGGAGATATGGGAAAACACAACTGCATTTCACACACACTTATGAAACACAGAAACTCAAGAGGGCAACTCAAAGATTGTGTTCGTACTGAGACATCAAGAAAATCTGATTCTGTGCCGTGGCATTTAGTTTACGCAGCATTTCCAGATTTACAGATGACCTACCTTAATGATCAATCATATATGTTATTAAACCACAAATATTGTTAATATATAATATTTAATACAGTGTGAGATATTTATTAAAGGACAACAAAAACCATGGAATAATTTTTTCAGTATTTTGTCACTTAATGTCATCTTTTAGATATTGGCTTGATATTGATTATTTGGGGTGCTTCTGCATTTGAGGAGCTGGATGTGGTGTCTGAGACCAAAACGTACACATAAGCTTTATTTATTTATTTATTTAGATGTGAAATTATGTGGCAAAAAAATACATATAAAGACATAACAAAGTGTGTAGAGAATTAATTAATTAATTAATTGTAACAGTTATTCATACCCTGATTATCACTATTAGAAATATTAACGCAAAAAAAAAAACAAATCTAACAGCATGTATAACTCTGTGTTCTTTATAAGTAAAGCTACGTTATTCCTATCCACAAGAGGAAGTGCAGTTTTAAAAAGTGCACACAAATATATTTGATGAAGTCTGGGAATAAGACGCCCCCATAAGATACAAATATTCACACGCACATCTTAAACAGAGTTTCTTATACTGACACACTCACTTCCCTTTTGTGAAATACATGCAAATAAGCCCAACGACTGACTAATTATATCAGCCACCTGCATATTAAACGCTTCCCTACCCTGCTAGCTGTCTTTCACTATCCTTCCACACATTTCACTCCTGATTCTCAGTTGACCCTTGTTTCCAGAAGTCAGGGGTAGACAGTGAAAGTATGTTTCAAAATAATACTCATACTAATTAAAAAGCATCCAGGCAAAACAAAAAAGTGCCAGTAACAGTGGCTGCTTTTATAAAGTATTAAAAAATATCAAGAAAATGATTTTTATTGTTTTTATTTGATGAAATTACATTAACGATATGTTTTTAATGATGACATTGATGATATGTTGATGAAATGACATTAACGATATGTTTTCACGTCAAAAGAAACTTTACTACTTAAAAAAAAAAAAATAGAAGCAACTTTAGCCATTATGCTAAGCATCTATGCCATTTATGTTTAAAAAAAAATTCTCAGTAGTTGGATTTTGCCTTGATTGTGGAATCAGTGCTAGTCTAAACAAACTTAAATTCTATAGAGCTAGTTAGTGTTAGCAAATTAGCTACACATTCTTTTTCTAAATAAGATGGTTTATATTTTGCTTACTCCAGCATACTGATCTACAGCTGACCACATCTTGTGTAATGTGAGATTTTCATGGCTGGTGACATTGTCACCTACCTAGATCCTTACTCTGCTTATTTGATTAATATTTTGATCAAAATAAAAGTAAGTAAGAGTACAAGTATTTAATTTCAATAATACAAAAGTATAAAAAGTATAAATATGATAAAATAATACTTAAATACTGTAACAAAGTAGAGGTCCTCAAGTATTTTAACGCTGGTCTCCATTTGACAAGTATTTAAAAACTTATATACCAGGTTTTAGCCCACTAGAAATCTAGAGGATGTATAATTTGTCTCTGTGGTATTAATCACTAATAGCAGTTATCAAAGTTATTATGCCTATAAATAATGTCATGTGGAATCTACCAATAAAAGGGTCTATGGTTAAAAAGTGATGATAAGAATTTCCAATAAATAGGCAAAATTATGGGCCACATTTAAAAAATGCTTCATTGTTTAGAATTTGTTTATTTTTTACAGAGGTCTGTGTTGTAAATAGTTTGTTTCGTGCTACTCTAGAAGACTTGAGGAGTGAGGAGTGCACATCACTGAGCGAAAAACACAGAACTAGGTAAAAGTCAGGGTGTAATGAAGCGGATTACTCTAGAGTGTGTTATCAAAACCATGCTGAAATACTATTTACACATAACTTGAGCTCTGTTTCAAAATTCAGATCGATATATACAGAAATTTGAATTAAAGTGTGCGTTATAGCATTCCTTATTTCTGTACACAATCATATAGCTATATAGCTACAAGCTGTCCTTGATAGGTGATTGATCTTAATGTCTTTGATTTTTTTTTGTCAGATAATGCACTTTTCCATTAAAGCACAGTTTTGGAAAAGGGAGGAAGTGCAGCTGGAGGAAATCCCCGCCTGTGTCCTCTGCCTCCTCAGGCCACACTTGGGGTAAAGGCAGAAGTCTTGACTCTGAAAAGGCTTTAGAGTGAAATTTGGCCAATATTTTGAGATTACGTCAGAAACATTTTTTATTATATAAAAGTCTGTGGTGTGTGTAGAGTGATGCTGACTCTGTAGCTCTCACCAACATCACAAATATGTCTCATATGAACATGTGCAGCAGCCATTTTCACAAAGCATCGTTAGTCGAAAAGGACGTATTGATGGAGCTGAATACGCTTCGATGGCTTACGTTACTTGGTTAACTAATAATTTTTAAGTGTTCAATGGGGTTGTGTGTTTGTCCACAGTGGGCTAGTTTCATATGAAGTGACTGTGGTGTACATACACCATGGGGGTATGTGTAGAACTTGTCTCTCACTTCCCTCTCTATTTCCCCTCAAGCTGGGGGGAACACATAACGTGTAAAACCAAACCCTTACTGTCAGAAAGTCTATTATTAATCTAGTACACACCGCTAAACACACTAAACAACATGCTAAACACACTAATGAACACTCTTCTATTCTTCCATAATACAACGACTACCTTACCTGTGTAAAAAAAAAATCTTTGAGTTTTTTTAGTTGTTTAAATGCAAATATATAACTCCAAAAGTGGGAAAAGTACAAAAAGTTTCAAACATAAATCCATATGAAAACAAATTATTTTTTATCAAAAAATCAGGCAAAATGCTA
>JAOTRN010000046.1:23852934-23877934 GCA_028566695.1 Bagroides melapterus
AGAGAGAGAGAGAGAGAGAGAGAGAGAGAGAGAGAGAGATTGTGTGGAGAGAAAGAGTTGGTCAACAGAAAGAGTGAGAAGAATGAAACAGAAAGATCACAAAGCCCAAAAGGGACATAAGTGATGAGAAGGTCCTGATGATTTCTGAGTCCCTGATGATGAACTTCCTCCTACACTCTGTTCTTTATCTATATTATAAGGAAAGTATTGGTGATTCTTTCTGTCTCATTTCTGTTTTACTCAAACATAACTTTCAGAGTTTCAGAGCAGTCGTTCTATTCAGTCAATGTGAGTAAGACATGTGACTGTATAACATGAGCTCTTTTACATACTAACAGTTAATGTATTGTGTGTGTGTGTGTCCATGTGTATGAAGAAGAGAAAAAGGTTATTGGCTGCCGTTAGTCTTTCAAAGTAAATGAATTTAGCCTAAACTGTGCTTCTTTTTTTGGACATGGAAATGTGCTACAAAGACTTTCGGCACTCCTCGAGTGAATTGGCGAGACAAAAGCTTCAAAGAGAAATAACTACTTGAGGCCTGTGTCGACGCAGCCTGAAAAAAGCCTGTTTGTCGCTCAACCAATAATCTCTCAGATGAACTTGACCCTCCTACACACACACACACGCACACACACACACACACACACACACACACACACACACACACTCACACACACACAAACACACATTTTCCGCTTCAGCCAGGAGTACAGTGCATATTTACAGACGGTAATGCCCGTTGCCAGGTAACCATGACCCTCCTGCCAAAAACAGTGAAATCATATGTCTTGTTAAATTGACTGACCACACACAGATAGATAGATAGATAGATAGATAGATAGATAGATAGATAGATAGATAGATAGATAGCCTTATTACACTATACAGCATTTCAGTATGCATCACACACACAGAAACACTTGAGCACAGGACATTGTGTTTGTCCAGACAATCATCTGATTAGATTATCAGTGTAAGGGGTGAGGGTAAACCTGCTCAGACTGCAACATTATAATACATCAAGATAATCTAGATGTAAAAACATCATGTTGAAAATCTAACAACAATTGCTGGCAAAATATTAAATTATATAACTGACGATGACTTTGAGGATTAAAGATAAAAGTCTGGGTCAAATAGAAGTACACCCTCTCTCTCTCTCTCACACACACAAACACACACACAGACACACACACTCATCTGAACTGATAAATTACCTGTTAAATATGAATCAGATCGACATGGATATACCAAGGACAGAAGCAGAGAGTCAGTACACATTACACTGCACTAAAGAACAGTTTTCCATATAAAACACACACTCTATTGCACTGTGCTGAAAATAATCAATACCTGATCCTGCTGTAAGGTTTCCCCATCCATTAAATATGATGACTTTTAATCTTATTTTCTTTCTATTTTCTTACAAAGTAAAGCTTTGGTGCTGTATGTTTTATATTTACCTTCTCCGACAGAGCTCGATCTCTTAAGAAATTCCTATCAACTCAAACGGTCGAGAGTGATGTAGATGTTTTTTGTTCTGATTCATTTCATTTCATTAGGATAAGATGGAATGAATGCTATCTCCTACTCTCCTACCCTGTATTCCTATATAGTGTTATCTATAATGCTGGAACCTTTACACATTAACCATAAACGCTGAAAGAATTCCACAGCTAAGCCAGCAGCACCTTGGCTCTTAACTTAATTGTATTTAAAATTACAGCGTTTATAGTTGCTGGTCTGCTGTGTTTATGTCTTGTGACTGATTGTGATTTTTCCAGCCGGTATTTCTGGTGCTGGAACAAAAGCCTGGTGTAAATACATTTTCACACATGGAAAACAGGAAGGTCAGTTCTTTCCGGCTTTACCTTCAGCCTGCTATCCTCACGGCTGGAGTTTTCACTCACTCCATGTCTTTACCTCCAGTTTTTCACAGAAACATTGGCACACTGAGCACATCAAACTCCACAGCTGCTCAGGATGGACCGCGTGTCTGTCTCTGGGGCTTGCGAGCAGATTTTTTTGAAAAAGTGTCTATGGCTCCATTGTAGTCTTTTGTTTTCTCCAGGGCTGGAGGGCTATACTGTAAGATTATGAAAAGTGGAAATAATGTATACTGCACATGGCAACTAGTTCTTCAGTAGAATGCTTCTCAGCCTTACGTAAAGGCCTGAACATTTATTGAAACCTTTTGATTTTGATTTAATAGATTAAATATGTTAAATTTACTTTCATGCACTAATGTAGTGTTAGTCTCTATGAAGTTTTGATGGAAGAAAAGCTCAACTATTTTTCTAGGATTTCAGGAGCTAAACAGAAGGACTGATGCAACTAATTAACCAACAGCATAATTAGGAAATAGTGGTTTTAGCATTCATTCAATCAATCAATCAATCAATCACATATGTCAGTGATTGCAAGGTCGAGTGCTGCCTATCCATTTGTTGTCCTTAATTTCCTCAATTAATTTACATACAGCCAATCAATGTGTCTGTCCTGAGAACTAGAAATGTCAGATTGAGAAATCAGGTTACTATAAGTACCTTAAATGCAGATTTTGACTAATTTCTTCAAAGATATTTAGAGAAACACTCAAATATTTTAGTTTTCACTAGACTACTGATACAACAATGAGAAAACTGATATTTTTGGTCTTCAACCCGGTCACTGTGAGTGGTTTTCATTAGTGGGTATATTCATATCTTATTCATAATCATTTTTAAAACAACAACATGGGTTTGTATTAAGGCTCTGCAATGGTTTGACTGGAGCTGCACACTATATCTTTATATGAAGGCAAGTATTAATGACTACGGCATCGTAAGGACAAAGAGATGACCTTAACAAATGAAACTGAAAGGTATGGAGCTCCTGAGAGACAGGGGGGTGGGGGTGGGATGGGATGGAGAGAAAGAAAGAATGACAGGACACCAAACAGGAGATTAGGAAAAGAAGGTTAAAAAAGGGAAAGGAGATATTCAGGTGTGTAGTTATGGATTTGTGACCTCACAGGTTCCCTCCCCTAGCCCTTGGGAACGGGCGCCTTGGAAACCGTCGCTAAGGGAACAGACGACTGAGAGAGGGAGAGAGGGAGAAAGAAAGAGAGAGAGAGAGAGAGAGAGAGAGAGAGATAGCTGGGGGAGAAAAAAGAATGACAGAATGAACAAATTCCAAGAAAGAAAAGAGAGGAAGCGTGTAAAAGGAAGATGAAGAAAGGTAGCATGGGAAATAAAGTAAGCAAAATCATAAATCAAACACACTTTCTCAATGATCAAACACGTCACATCTAATAACAATAACAAATACTGGTCATAAATATTGGATAGCATGGCATTGCAACAAGATGAAAGGTAATATTACATTATTAAAGAGGTATGAGTAAGTGTGTGCATGTGAACACTGGATGAACAGAGCATGCACACAACTGACCAAAACATGGTTCTGTACAGAATTCTGCATTCTGAATTTCTGCATTTAAAAAAATTTTTTTTTTAATTTTCCATTATAATAATTCCACTATAAAAGCATATTACAGCATGATGATAAATCAGGAAGAGTTCAGAGTATAAATGTTTATGTAATGCGTTACAACAGAGATAATCGCATCACAATAAAATAAAACATATAAGATTTCTTTTAAAAGGAGACCAGAAAAAGTAAAAATAAAATTCAGTTAAAAGAATTCTACTAACTTCCATAAAGAAATAATGCAACTTATTGCATTATACTTAATATCATCCTCTCTGTAAGTTACTATGTTACTGTGAGCAGATACTATGATATGAAATGATATGAAACATGTGATATGTATTCGTCTGATCCTAATAATGTGAGTTTTTCATAGAAACAAAATCAAAAGGGTAATTTAGTTCTAGCACAATGAATTTATTTAATACCACCACAAAATCATTAAACAAATTGCTTACTAATCATATGAATTTGAAAGCAAATAAATGCTAATGCAACAGTTGATGTTGTCATCTAAATCCCACAGATCCACTTGGCCATAAGACAAGCATCTCCTGCTCCATCATTCATGAGCTTTTCTGAATATCAAAAAGTTTATGCTCTGTATGTACGTCTGCATGAAAAAAAGAAAAGCTGCTCTAAAAACAAGAAGACACTATAGAAAGAAATAGAGAGAGAGAGAGAGAGAGAGAGAGAAATAATGCTTCTAAAGGTCATTAGAGTTGGTATCTTAAGTCCCTTGTTGCCAGATGTCCCGATGTCCTCTAGAGAGCATAAGGAAGCCATCTTTATAACTGAAGCTCAGATTTGTTAAGAGTGAACTCAAATCAGCAACAAAATTCTAAATCTTTGAATTCTTACTTTCCTTTAGCTTATGCTAAATCACTACATGACCACAGTAGTGACACAGCTGAGTGTTTGGGAGTAAATGTATTCCAGGTTTTCAGAAAACTTTATAACACAATTACGTGAAGCTTGTTTAGACGTGTATGTGTGTATATATTGAAGGACATTGAATCAGCACCACTGTGATATTGTGTGTGAATGCTACACCAAACACCCCCTCCTCCCCTTTGCTAGCGCTCTCTCCACCCCATCTTTAACCTTGGCCCCTGGTGTCACAGCCCGCAGTAATGAAGTCTCCCTCCTTCTCTCTCCCTCCCTCCTCCCCCTTTTGGCCCCGGCTGTTGTCCGTCTTTCCACTCATTCATAGTAAACACTATTGATTTTTGGCTCGGCGAGTAAAAAAGCCATGAATTTTAATGCCGCTATCTGTCCCTCTCTCTGCCTCCATTGGATCCCCCAACCTTTCTCACTTTCCCTCTATCGCCTTATTCCCGTCTTCCTCCCTCTCTCCAGAGGGAAGTGATCGCGAGACGAGTTGTGAGAGTGTGTGTGTATATAAGATAAACTCAGAGAATGTGCGCATGAATTTGTGACTGTGTGGTGTATGTGTGTGTGTGAGAGAGAGGGATTTCCAGTCAGACTGATCCCTTCTCTCTTATTCAACTTAAACTCTCTCAAAGCTGGGATTATAATACAAATATAATAGGGTTTAACCATTTAAACCACCGCTGCCTCTTTATGACTCCTGCACACACACACACACACACACATACACACACACACAATCCACTGCCACTCACTTACAGTTCACTCTCTCACTCACCATAGACTGTATTGCTTTCACACCCTCACACATACTCACACACAAACACACACAATCTAAATATTTTGGGCCACATTTGCTTTAGCTGTATTTTTACACACACACACACACGCACACACACGCACACACACACACCCACAGTGTGATAAACTGTTGGTGCACTGTAACCAGTCATGGCCTTAACAGTACACCATCACCCAATAATCCGCACCACATCTTGCCACTGTGTATATACATTTCATTCAGAAGGGCAGATAACGTTTTTATTTATCGTCTTCTGCTCAAAGGCTCCGCTTCTCTTCTCTTGCATCCTCCCTTCTTCAACCTTTGCCTTCCTCCCTACTTCACTCCCTCCCTCTTCTTCTCTCTCTGTATTGATTTTGCTATAAGCAGTGTCAGGGCTATGACAGGCCAGCAGAGAGGAACACAAGCAGAGCTCATTAACGGCCAATGAACACACACACACACACACACACACACCTCTTAGACGGAGAGATTCATAAGAGATGCCTATTAAATACGATGGTTTCTACTACGGCGATAATAATCTAATTCTATTAAAACACACTGAGTGGTCTCAGATGCTATAAAAGAGCTTAGAGTGTTTTAAAGAAACATTTTAAAGTACTGAAGCATGATTGAAAACCATATAAACAATAAAAAGTTTAACAAGCTGTAATACAAAACTAAAAAACAAGAAATTTTAAACTATTAACTTTACCTCTATTACAGATATAACACCAGGATTTATGAATATACATGAATATTCCTGATATCAATAACAGCTTTTCTTTTTAATTAAATTTAGCTAGCTAGATGGCCAACAGCTAGTTATTTGTTCACTCAGGTAGGAATTCAGGATCAGAGCTGTGACTTGCAGAGTAACTATTCTCAGTCATTTATTTAACAGAAGCCAAACTATGCCGTAACATTCATTATTTTATTCATTACTAACATTAGCTGAGGTATCTAGCTAGACAGGTAGCACACAGGCTTCATGTCTAAAAATGTGCATGGTTTGCGCAAAGCCATCATATTTCTTTCTTTTTAGAGTTTTCTCACTTTCTTAATAAATTTGTTCCAAATGTACTTGGTTTCAGCTGCCAAAAAACAATCATCTTTTTCAGTTAAGGGGTACTTTGAAATTTGACAGCGAGAAACACTTCTCCTATACTGACTACTATAATCATTATTGTCATATTCTGCCATAAGCTGTCGTTTTTCTGGTGTGACATCCAGTGATGTCTTTCAGAGTCCCAATTTAGTGTGAAGCCCAGCATCAGCCATCTGATATAATGGTGGCCTGCATCTCTCTAGAGTGTACACCATAAATCTCTCCTTCACTGAGAGCAAGATGGCCAAGCTAACATTGTGTATTAACATCCCTGGCTTTGTCGTGAATTTCATTTCCTTTATTATACACATTAAAAATGCCTGGTCTACAGAAGAAGCAGACAACACTAGGGAAGGCCAGCATGACATTATAAAAATAATGACCTTTATTTCAAGCTTTAGTTAACTTAAGTTGCCAGGATGTGATACCAGTGGTGGGATTTAAAACGATATGACACATAATTTAGAGTGTAATTAAATGATGCTTTTTTAAAAAACATGGAAGCAAACAGAATATTAAAAGAACTCAATCAGATAATTACAGTAGTCTTTCTAGTCACCTATTCTCTCTCTCTCTCTCTCTCTCTCTGTCTCTCGCTTTCTCTCTCGTTCATAAGGCAGCCCGTCCTTCCACATCCTCCATCTTAATTTGATTGATGATTATTTCTGTCACTCAAGGCAGCATGTGGCCAATTACAAAGAATAAGGCAATGAGAGACCTTTCTAAAAATGCTTCTATAAAAACTATTTTATGGCACAATGCACCAAAGTTATAGCCATTCTTGAGCTTCAATATTGCCGCAACTTCGTTTGCGCCTTTATATTAGACACCAGACGCACAGCTATATCAGGGGTTTACAGCAATGAGGTCCAGCCTAAATGTTCAGATGCATAGAAATGGGGAGGGAGGTGCAAGAACAGCAAGAGCTTATGATCAGAGGGATTAGAAAAGAGTGGAACAAAAGAACACGAAAAGAGGAGGGAGGACAGATGTGGAGTACCAAACGGACAGTTTAATGTAGGGGAGAGGTCAAGCAGGCCCATCCCCCCCTATTCTCCCTACCCTCTCTCTCACTCACACACACACACACACACACACACAGACATACACTCTCTAAAAAAATAAAAAATGTTAGAAGAAATGTCATGAAATGGCTGAAATGGCAGACTCTAAAGTATTGTTTATCAGCATTCTCAAACACGAGGAAAGAACACACATACACACACACACATACACACACAAAAGGACTTTATTTTAGAGGTGAACATGGAACCCTGCTTATCATAAATCTTAACAGTTTAAATTAAATGGAACGGAAGATTGCTGATTTACGTCTCTACGCAGTTGCCGTGAAGGAGCAACGCAATCAAATAGCTAGGTTTTATTACTTTAGCTAAATACATGATGCACATGCACACCAACACACACACACACACACACACTTTTCTTCAACAAATGAGACATATGTTTGTGTTCATCTACCAAAGCAAGGAAGGATACTGATCAATCAAAGCAGCATCATATATTTCTGTCAATTCATCCCTCTGCTCCAATATTCTCATCTCTCCATCAACAAAATAACATTCCTGCCTCTCATTCGTATATCCATCTTCCAGGCACAACCCTAATATCCGAATCCCTCATTCAATATATCAATTTAACCAACAGTCTGTCATCTTTCAGTTATTTTAAATTCAACAATCTATTCACCAAATATATATATACCTAGATATCTATCAACTATCCTTCAATCCAAGAAACCATTTCATCTTCCATCTGTCTAACCATCCATTCAATCCAGCTGTTTGTCCATCCCATAAGTGGAGTCCAGTGGGGGTATGTGGGATAATAATGGAATCATGCTGGTACACAAACATGCAAATATGTTGAGGTGAAGCAGCATCATCCTCATGTGTTTCTCTTGCTGGTAAACTCTCATACATCTGCGCTCAGCTTCCCAAAAGCATTGTAGCCATCATCTTTATGTTTAGTATGAGTGTTTAAAGTGCCTCCCTCTCTACCATCTTCTCATACATTTCAGTTCTATGGCACTTTTGGGGAATCTTACTCATATTGACTTAGGGTCTGCTGGAAACTTCATTTTCCTTATGCCTTGTTCTTACCTCTAAAAACTAAAAAG
Organism: Bagroides melapterus; assembly: GCA_028566695.1. Classification (NCBI taxonomy): domain Eukaryota; kingdom Metazoa; phylum Chordata; class Actinopteri; order Siluriformes; family Bagridae; genus Bagroides; species Bagroides melapterus. Next base: position 23,861,329 of record JAOTRN010000046.1, read on the forward strand.
AAATAAACAACAGCACATAAAGGTTGGAGGACTACTTTTTAAATCTTATCCAGCCTTATTCTTTATTATATTCAGCCTGAATTTGCTGTAGCAGGTAGAAAAGTATTTTTTGGTCATGAGTTAAAATGTGTCATACAAGTATATCATATGATGCAGCCAATTTAGGCTTTTATGACCAACAACAACCAACATCTAAATCACTGACACTTTTATTTTTTAAATTAAAATCATAATTTAAACACTGATATAATACACCCCAATATGATATACAAGCCACCAAACAAAGAAATCCTAAGATCATGCAAAGCTCTTAGCAAAGCTACAAGTCAACAATACAACAGCTAACATAGAGACTGAAAAAAGTCCTAGTAACCTCAAGCTCACTTTGAAGAATGTTTCTCTTTAAACTGTCTTTCTGACCAAATCCAGAACAATCTAAATGATGACGTAAGAAGAAGGTAATGTTGCCGATCTCTTATTATAAAATCATTGTTGTATAATCCTACATTGCAAATTGTTATAGACAGGCCAAATTTTTATCAAGATCCTCTTGTACAGTGTGACAAATAATAATCTTAAAATACCACTGTAATTCAAAATAAATCCCCGGTTAGCAGTTCAGACTGGAACTGCTTGAGAACATTCATATTGCATCCGAGAAAGCTGGTGTACATTCAGTTTGTTGAATTCATTGCTGGAGATCTGTGAAGATACTGTGTGTGTTTATGAGCACAGGCAAAGGTCATTCCTCACTGGGTGAAACTCAATATCTCTCACTGCTACTAATGAGTCATGAGATTTCATCACTATTAAAACACCATTAGTGGAGGCCATAGCTCTCATGTGTTCCCTCTCTCTCACATTCTCTCTCACATTCTTGCTCTCTCTGAGACTCGCGCGCTGTAAACTAGGACTTAATGTAATTTAACTCACTATATATGACCTAATCTTATTTTCAAAAAAGGTGCTTCTCTAATGAAATGCATTACTGATGTATGAATACTTGAAAATATTTGAACTGCAAGACCAAATGGATTTAATTTAATGCAATAGGTAGGAAATGCATTGTTTTTTTTTGGCTTTTGTATGTTTTATTTTGTCTGCACTAAAACACGGATAAAACAGTGCAGGAAAAATGGTATGATTGGTTCATTAATTTCTTAACGAATTCATAAATATGGTGCATGTGTGTAGAGAAAGTGTGTGTGTGTGTGTGTGTGTGTGTGAGAGAGAGAGAGAGAGAGAGAGAGATTGAGCTCAAAGTAATAAAGCATGCTGTATTGACATCTTTGTTGTGTCTATTGATTTTGAATTATGCTACTAACAAGCCCAAGCTGATATTTTGTCATTGACAATCATCTTAAACCTGAAACTCCCTAGATGCACTCAGACATAGGTTGCACACACACACACACATACACTGCTTGGCACAAATACCCCTTCCCATGTGACTGTGCCAGCAAAACAGTTTTCAGTCTGTTACCCCATTCTGCATCAATATTTCCTACTACAGTTATGTGACTGTCAAATCAAGGTTCTTCTAGTACACTCTGTCCACTCAGCGGCCATCTTGCAGATGCCCCAGGACAGTTATTTCCAGTCAAACAAGACCAGGCTCCTTTCTGCTTGAACGGGAATAGACTCATTTACCAGAAATGCAGATTTTGTTTACACACATATCACGTTTGTCAAAATTTTATATAAATGATGTGTCGTCTGATTACAGTAAAACAATTTGAACATGAATATGCATGTTTCTCCATAACCAACGAGATAAAACGTCGGCATCAATGTACTAATCTACATTGCAATATTTTTTAGTTGTCTTTAACAAAACTCGATACACCGAAAAGGTGGACGTACGCATGCGCATCAGTAAAGGCGCGTGGTTTGCGTCCATGGCGTGCGCGCTCTATAAGTTCAAGATTCCTTTTCACCTCCACATCCAAAATTGTGTGTGTGTGCGGGGGGTGGGGGCACTCTCATGTCAGCACTTACAACCAAACACTTTTCACTATGTCATCACCACCTTTCCCTTGTTGTTTCACACATGAAAAAAAAATTCTGAAGAAAGATCACACCAAAAAAGAAGTCCCTAACGGCCGTAGAAGTCTAGTGTCTACAACTTACCGTAATTACCAGCGCTGCAGAATTATTTTTTTGTTTAGTACTGTTAAGAGACGTGTAATTACATACACAAAAAAAATAAAATAAAATAAAATACTGTTGTTGCACAACGAAGACAACAGTATAACTCAGAGTATTATGAGTTTGTTGTTTTCAGTACAGACCCTATAGTGAACCTGTTATTCTGTGAAACAAATAGACAGCAACTGAACCACATTATAAGTCAGGGTCCGGAAGTGCACAGGCTCCAGTGTCAGTCATCAGTATGTTTTCTCCTGTCTGCTATCCCGCTGCTTTCTCACACAGCAAACTCGCTAGTGATAATTAACACATACACAGGGACAGTGGGGATTTTTTTGTGCGCAGAAAACGCTCCGGATGTTAAAGGGAGGCAGAAACCGACACCTCTCAACATCGTTCCCAGTTTTCCACCTTCCATTCAAACTGGCATCCTGTGCTGAAGTCGGTTGCCTGGTTATACAGACCAGAAACATCACATGCCACAATAAATCCAAAGCAACACCACCATAATCTCCATTTTCTTAAAATAAAAGACCATATTAATTCCGATACACGGGTTACGGTTAAGCTCCGTGAAAACAGATCCAGCTTGAATTCTTGCATTAAAAGCATATAGGATTAAAAACGTGCGTGTTTCATTCGGTGTCCTGTGTTCTCCTGCTCTGCTCGGTCTGCCTCTCTCTATCCTCTCTGTGCCGCGATCCGCCGGCCCCGGAATCGATCTCCACAGGATCGATATCGCGGCATGAATATTCCCGGGCCGGCGCGCGCCAGACTTTAGTCCGGGAGAGACGGAGCCGGAGGCAGAGCGGAGCGAGCAAAGGACACGGATAGATACGGGGGGAAAAGGAAACGCGGAGAACAAAACCTTAAACTCGAAGACTGGCTGTCATATTGTGTCTTGTTTGTCAGCTCTAATGTAAAGGTTCATAAGAGATGAAGAAATGAAATTCTGTCTTTGTCTCTGTGTAGTGATGTAGTGAGTGAAAGCCTTTTTGAGCATGATTTTTTGGGGGGGAAATGGCTATATTCTATACTCAATCACGACTACAAAAAGCCTACGATTCCTAGGATACGACATAAAGGCGCGCGGGTTTGGAAGCGGAGAAATATGTTTTTGCACAGTGGACACAAGATGAAAAGACGATTGAGCTCCTAGAACTTGGACAGCAGAGGACATGGCCCGGTTGCACGCTATGTGTGTGTGTGTGTGTGTGTGTGGGATAGTGAGAGAGTAGAGAGCCTTACCGGAGAGCGCGCGCGCAGCCGGCGGAGACTTGAGGCGCCAGGCACGGAGCTCGGAGGCAGTTCTCGGCAAGACGAACGGCAGCGGCAAGGGGACAAACATGATCCTCCTTCGTCTTCAGGCTTTTGTTCTGGACTTTTTTCTTCCTCTAGTTGCTGGTATTAGTACTATTATTATTTTTGCTTTGGCGTTTTTGCAGCACAGTCTGTTTCTATTCTCTGGTCTCTTCTTCGTAGCTGAAATCGGATGTGTAGGTCTTCACTTCGGGCTCGGTCGTGCTCGGCTTTGGCTGTGTTCGGGATCTCTTTGGCATTGTACACCAAGTTTTATCAGTGATAGTAACTCGGTATGGCGCTCACTGGCATGCTGACCGATCACGTTTTCATTTTTATTCTCGGTACATTTACTTTTGAACTAGGTAATAAGCCTACAGACAACAGCATAAGCTACTCAGACAGAAACCCACACACAGGCGGACAGACTAGGCTGTACACTCACACTGATATCCTCACTGATGCTACAACGCTACACCTGCTTAACCGAATCGCTTTAGAACGTAATGTTTTGCAAATCTAACTGCAAAACTAATTTATTTTAATGAAGAAATTTTATAAATTCCTTTGATGTTATTTGAAAGTGAATATTACGCGCAGGTTCGCTCTTTTCCCATCCTCGCTCGTGCCTTTACTTTGGCTATAAAACAGAATAAACAGAGAAATCGCATGTAGTTAGTTCTGTTAGGAGAAAAGCGCTCACGTCCGGACACTAGCAAAAATAAAACAGTACTTGTGTTTATTCTGATGTTTGGTGCATTTGTTCTTTTGGTTCATTTATTTGGTCTTTAGCTATGGATCCGCTTTTCTCCAACAGCTACATGCTAAACAATCGCTTTCACATTCAAAGTCGTACAGCCTGATCTAGTCGAAATTCGCCACTTTAAGTTTTTTGTTAGTCTAATCTATTTGTATAAAACGTCGATAATAAGGCAACATAATGTGCTGGCCGGCGTTTCGCCCCTCCCACCGCCGATCTGTCACACTCCGCTAATTAAAACGCAATCAATCGATAAAAATAAATAAATAAAGCAAATAAATAAATAAATAAATCAAGAACACTTGGAAATGTTAAAAAACTTGTTTCGTCGCAGGATTTGTGTTTTTGGTTTTGTTTTTGAAGATCACTTGCCTATTTCCCGGTCCGTCCGCCTGCGTGTTTTGTTGTCTGTTCCCGTTATGCGGGAACCCCAATGGCTCACGCGACTAGACTCCCTCCCGAATGCGCGCGCGCTCTGCCTCCGCGCTGCCGCGACGTGGAAACGAGAGCCAAGCCGCTACAACTCACACACATCACCACCTCATCCTCCACCCCACCCCTCCCTCTATACCCCCCATCTCTCTCTCTCTCTCTCTCTCTCTCTCTCTCTCTCACCCTCCCATAGTAGCCCTGCTGCTCGTCATTGATTTTGTGGCTTCCTCGTACCTTCAATAAGACAATTGTCACTCCAGTGACATGGGCTACATTTCAAAACTCGTATGCCGCATATATGTAATCAGGGGCTGCTAAAAAATGGTGCATGCCTACAATTATACCACAGGCTACTATGTACAAGTACAAAAAGGACACCTCTATTGGGCCTGATATAATTTCCCCTTATAGCTGGCTAATCAAAGCCATGTCCAATCTTAAGCTATTATCATGTATTCTGAACCAAATGAAAACATGAATATACATATGTTTGAATTAATGTAACACAGGGTCGTACACAGCACGTGAGGGTCGTTCACAGTGTCAGTTGACCACGTGAGTTGTAGCAGAACCATCTCGCGCTCGTTGGGGTGGGGGTGGGGGGAGGGAGTACCACTTCTGAACGCCGATTCGTCACGTGCCGTCAATCGCGACATTACGCAGCACAGCGCACTTACACGGAAGATTATTGTCAATATAGATTTTTTAAATAGAAAAATCTATAGACTAAACACTGCAGTCGATGGAGCGAAATCGATTGCACCAGGCTGTGCGCCACACACGCCCGCGGGGGCAAAAAAAAAAACTGTGAAGCCTTTCACTGTTTACTTTAATGATTAGCTAAAAGCTGATAGTTAATGGATGGTAATTGTGGATTGTCCCAACAGGTGCATGTAATAGACCAGCGGTAAGGCATTATTAAGTGTTATCTAGAGAAAGAATAAGGTGCCCTTTAGTAAAGTATCCCATTACTATCTGAGTGCTGAGAAACCTGAAAAACCTGTCATGTGTTTCACCTAAACTTTCTGTTCCATTCCCATTACAGAGGCATTTACAAGAACATAGTTTGGATTTGGAAGTGAGGTGGACGCTGTAAAATTGGAGGCCACTTCCCTCCTCGTGCCATCTCTGAATAAACTATACTCTGTGCACAAGATGTCACCTTGTTTCACTATTTACTTGGGAAGCGCTAGCTAGAAAACTTGTTCTCAATGTTCTCAATGACAGTGCTGGCAAGAGTAGAATAAGCATGATTAAGTTGATTAAAATTTGAATGTTTTGATTATTTTAAATTGAAATAAATCATAATGACTGTAATGGCATTCAGCCAGTAACTGTTGGATTTTAATACTTTTTTGGAACTTTATTTCTATCAGACAAATTATGACAGATGGGCTGCAAAGGTAGTACAACCACCTTTTAACTAACTGGCATATGGACAAAACAAACAAAAAAAGATTTGTGTATGGAAGTCTCTTCCACATATTCCACACTGAAATGTATAGAATCTTGATTGAACCAATTCTTAAGAAAAAGAAATAGCTGCAGCTACTGAACTTTCTGTCCATGGAAAGTTGTTGCTTGCTCTCTGTTTTCTTAAAGGGACGAACATTTCGATCCTGCCTGTACACTCTTTAAAAAATGGGATTCGTCAAGGATTCTTTGGACTGAAGTGTCTTACCCCTAAGTGCTTCTACTTGCAACCCTTTCTGAAAGCCCTATTATACAGTTTCACACAGAAGCTTTATGGGTTCCTGCAGTTTGATTACAGTTAAATGCCAGGAAAACTCCTATTTTGTGTCCGATCAGAACTGTGTGGCCATGTCAGATGATTGACAGTGGCATCTACCTGGAAAGGTAAACCATTAGTGGTAAGACAAGTAAGAATGGCAAAGTGGAAGCTTTCAACTAGTGCTTTTATTTATTTTCAAAAGTTGCAAGTAGAAATGTCACCAAGGTTTATTTTCCCCCTGACTCCCTTGTCAGGTGGCAAAATGTAAAAGACTGGTTTGCCTGTACTTGATTGTTGTTACCTTGATGAATACTGCACTGTGTTGCAAACCTGTGACCAAACCTGTGACCTTGTAATACTAACACTAAGTCACAGACTACGCAATCTGTAATAAGTTCACCCTGGAAAATAGAGTTAATATTAAAAAGCTCATATGAGACATTGCGGAGTGTTTATGCATTAAAGTATGATATTAAACAAGGAAATAATACAAGGAGAAAAGATGTTAGGGGTCCACAGAGTGCATATGCACAGGCCTGAGAATTTTGTACTATACTTTTGTGCTACACAGGTGTGGAAGAAAAAAAACGAAAGGAAATTGACCAGTTGTCCCTCGAATGTCCCCCCATATGCACAGAGGTAGCAGGCTGTGCGGGCCCTCCCTCCCTCCCTCCCTCATGCACTCCTCTCAGACAAAAGCAATTATTTCTGGTAGAGTCTGAGTGTGGTTGTGCGCCTCTGAGAAGGGGAGAAGGATAGGAGAAAGGGATAGAGAGAGCGAGAGTGTGAGATTGAAGGAGAGGAAAATAAGGCAGTGTCGGCAGGATGTGGAGCTAACACCTCTTCCAACTTGTTCCCTTCCTCCTCGTCACCCCTTCTTCCGATATCCTGGTGTAATACACAAAAAAGCCTACACCCACACAGCCTTGTTTGTTGCAAGATAGGAGATGGGTGCGCATATGATCTGAAGCTGAGAAACAGATCAAACACACCAAAGTATGTTCTGAACAAATTATTCATTCCAAAAAAGCTCGCTTCTACTGACAGGGCTGGAGGGAGCAGCTAAAATCTAAAACACCCTATTTATTAAGCACTGTTCTGAGGCTATTTTAATATACAGAACATTGTACCATTAACATGCGAGGCCTGTGTGATTGATGGGTGTGGTCTTAAGTTATTAATGACCGTCATCTTTTGACAGCTGCAGAAATGTGCAAGTTCAGGGAATTGTAAATTACCATTGCAAGAAAAGCACATTATTCAGACACAGACGTATAGCCCAGCAGCTGGTGCTGGATCTGTGATTTATATGAACTATATGAATGAAGCAGCAGGCCATGTGTGCGAGAAGAATGGAGTGGTGTATTGTGAGAAGGCATGTTGGCGTGTGTCTCTGTGTGTCATTGTTAAATGGTGGTGACATTTTGACAAAAGAGGGGAAGAAATTAAATTCATCAATAACAAGGTGGCCCAATCAATAGCGGTGGATCGCCTTACTACAACTGTGGCACATTAGAATTGACATCACATCTTTCTCTATTTCTCTCCTTTAGCTCAAACACATATACACTAGACACAGGATGTCAAATTGAGGCCGCTGTATATCGTGCTCTCTAAAGCACTGATGGTAGTCTTATCTCATACACCTCGTTATGCATCATATGTACAACACACAAAGGCTTCTATAATTGTAGTGAAAATTATTCACCTGTATAACAAACACAGCTGAAGTATTTATTAAAAAAACTGACATAAAATGAACAGAAACACACACACATAAGCATACACAGATGTTCAAATATCTTACACATGGCAGTCTTTCTTGCTCCATGCCTCACTCTCAGAAGATTGGTGCTTCAAAAATGAGCAAAGTAGCAATTCCTAACAAAGCTTTAAAGCATCATTTGCTTCTTAATACTTCCTGCTGGATTTGGAGCTAAGACCCACATTGGCGGATTTTAGCTAAATATGAGCAGATTATGTGCACTGGGGGTGTCCACAGTTTTATGGTCTATACATGAATGCACAGAAGCAGGTTTACATATGTATGAGTGAAAGGCATGAATAACGTGTATATGCAGGTGCAGAGCATGACCATTCCCTTGTGTGTTACCTTCATGCATACACACAAAAATAGGCCAACTCATGCCAATCAAATGTTTCATTTAAACCACACAAATGATACATATGAATTATGCTGATGGGGTCCTGGGTATGTACTAGTGTCTGAGCATTTAGGAATATTTATACGCTCAGTCTTATATCCATCACCACTGGAAGTGAGTATTAACTTATGTCTGTGAAGGAATGGCTGAATAAGAATGAGAATCAGGATTAATAAAAATCATATAAATCTATACACAATGGTGTCTGTAAACATGTCCCCATATATACACACAAACACACACCATGAGTTTTCTCATAAACATACTGAATACGCTCATAATGTTAAACTTAGCTTTATATAGCTTACATTCTTACATCCCTTCGACCTTGTAACTGCATACCTTCCCATATGGAAAAATTGCAAGTGAACATATGTGCATTTCCCAATGCTATATGTTGAAAAGTAATAGTCTGGTAAAACATGAAAATATGTGAAGCCTATGTGAGAATGTACAAGAATTATCCAGGTGAGAAAAATCATTAATTTGTCCATACTGAGTGAGCAGTTTCTTCTTGTGATAATCCCAGGAAGGCTGAGAGCAAGAGGATGTAACTTGGAACAGACAACAGTTTACTGTAATTCAGGGTCAATTCAGCATATAATGTCCACCTACTGGCATGAAGATGCACAGAAACTCCACACAGATCGTAACCCGAGCTCATGGTTGAAGCGAGGACCCTGGAGCTGTATAACACTACCACATATGAGAAAGTCTGAACCATGTAAAATTAAAAGTGTCTAAAATTCATGTGCATCATGTGTGATGTCCATTTGACGTTTTTGTAAGGGTTTCTTATTAGCATCCCTACAGGGATTGAAGAATATGCTTTATGATGTACAGTACACCTGAACAACAAGCCAAGCTTTTCTGTAAGTAACTCAGAAAAAGAAATCTTTTGCCTGTTCTGGCTTTTCAACCGTAAGCTGTATTTAAAAGGCATTTTTCCTCATATGAGCCAGCAAACTGTCCTCACAATGACAAAATCTATCATTACTGGGACATTTGGGCTGTGTAAAGACAGTAAAACCAAGTGCACACGCACACACACGCACTTCATCACTCCTCCTGCTGCTGTCTTTGCCTGTAGTTCGGAGTAAGGGAAGCAGATCCATCTAAAGCCTTTGTTCTTCCCTCACTCGTCTCTTTTATTAGTTTTTATTAACTCCCGCTGCTGCTCTATTCCTCTCTCTCTGTCAGTGCTCCCAATAATCAATGCTGATATATTGCCAATATCCCGGCCAGTCCCAGTGTCATCCCTCACTGCTTCTCTTTATTGTGGGAGATCAGGACAATAATAATGATATTTATTATAGATATGCATTGTCCTTATCATAATCACTAAGTGTGTATGTGTGTATGTATGAGTGTGCATGTGTATTACCGCTTCTAGGATTCAGAACATTTTCACTCTTGTGTCATCTTCTCAGCTCTTTTTGACTTTCTCAAACACACACAGTTTCCAACCAACACTGTTCTTTCTGTTCTTTCTTCATTTCTCCTCGTTAGACAGAAAGGCAAGGAGTTTAAACTCATCACAGCAACCATGATCAGCACATTAAGATACAGCCACAAATAAACTGCTCTTTATCCCAAACCCCTTCTGCAAATGTCTGTTTTTTGAACCCTGTGTTATTCTGATCAGGTGTATAATTTAAGCACACATTATCTTCTGCGTCCTTACAGGGAGGTTTAGAAAAGAAAGCTGCAACATCATCTCCAAGGCCTAAGCAACAAAACTACCCCCACACACCCTCTCCCACCACCACCACATACACACACCCCAAACCCTGTTCCCTGCCCCCCAGCCCCAAGGCCTCCAGACAGTAATCTACACCTCCCTTCCTCATCACTTCTCCTATCGATTTCCTCTCCCTCCCTCCACCCCTCTCGCTCTTTGGGACACAGCAGGCAGTGCCAGCTCATTGGTCAGCACAGGCAAAGTGGGATCTGACCACAATAGGAGAGCGGCCCCAGAGCGCCAAAAGGACAGGGCAGGAAAAATAAAATAAAATGACAGAACAGGTGAGAGACCGAATGCTGGAGTGACAGAGAGAATTAAAAGAAAAAAAAAACAAGATGATAAGTCAACTAAGAGACGTGACTTAAAATCGGCAATGAAGAACAAAAGCGAAATGATATAGCGCAGTATGTTTCGTTATACGACTCCACGTCTGTTATATAAGGTGTGCTGCAGGATGAATTCTGCGCAAAGGCAATGGCTCGAGTCAGCAATTGACCTCTGAACTGAAAAGGAATAATATTTGTCATATGAAAAGGCAGTGGAGGCAACAAAGAGATACTTATTTTCTCAAAAACATACAAACACACACACTCCTCTCTGTAGTTTTTGCTACAGTAACAAAGTGAGATATCAATCATTAATCAATTATTTAACCAGCAGTTTTATATAGCACCTTTTGTTCTGATTGAAACTCAAGCCGAGCGGCTGGAAAAGATCTTTTACACAGACATCCACACACTCTTTGTCTCTTAAAGTCTCTGTCTTTCCTTTCAAGACTAACCCTCGGCTTTGTCTAAAGCAGTCATCGAAAGACGAAAACATGAAAAATCTCTCTTTCTACTTGTCACAACCTCTTCTGCTTTTCCTCTGCAACGTACTCGCTGGTTCTCCGTGCTTTCAACCCATCATGAACACCGCCACAGAAATAAAGCTCAGTTCATTATTTCTCTGTGCATCTCTGTTTCTCTGAGAATTGCCTTTTAAACTCTTTTAAATGCTGTATTGATACTGTATGGTCAACAGCATGAAGGGTGGACTGTGAGAGAAACAGAGAGGGAGATCGAGAGTGAGAAAGAGAGAGAGATTTAAAGCCTGGATCAATGGGAATTTCGAAAATCAGTGTACTTAGGACTACAAAATCAATGAGCTCTAATCGAGCTGCCAATTCCTGCAGTCCAACAGTAAAGAGCTGGAGAAATAAATGTTGAACAACGATCTGCCTCCAGCTTACAGAGAGAAAGAGTGAGAGAGAGAGAGAGAGAGAGAGAGAGAGAGAGAGATTGTTGAATGATGAATGAACAAATGAGAATGGAAGGAAATTAAACATGACATAAAACATAATGAAATATTTATAAATTTTACCTAAAGAATAAAATATTGGACATGGATATAAATCAAGCAAATCTTACTCATAGTACACAAAATGCTGTTTTTTTTTTTTATTATGTTTGAGCACAGCATCCTTTTTCAGTGTCTCTCATTTGAGATTAAAATTGAAATGAGCTGCAGTTATGTCCAAAATTCTCACACTCCTGAAAAAACATTTTGCATTCTTGACTCATTTGATGAGAATATTTCAAAATATCTGACAAATTTGATTATCAATAATATATAATAACTTGTGTGTAAAGAAGAATCTCAGAAATATTTAGATTTACTTAGTATTTGGTTAAATTTTGTTTAATGTCAGTGTGTGCTTTTATGTTTCCTTTTTGTTTTAATGACAGCATGCGCTCCAGCAGGCACCGACTCCATGGACACTGATGAGTGATGTCTGAATACGTGTCTCGACAGAGGGATACAACTGAAGAAAAATCAGACGCTCTGTACATAGGAGTTGTACAGAGAACACAGGCATTATCACAAATCTGCTTCAATTGAAGCCCTGCAGAAGGTTCAATAATAAATAGCCAAATATGGATCATTTTAATTTGTGAAGACAGACTTCATGTTAGAGCTAGAATAAATCTCCTGGTAACATTGTACTTTTTTGATCATATAGTACACAGTTATTGAAAGGAAATTTTTTTTATAATCACACTCTCCAGTGTCACCTAAATGATATTCCCTTTAAAGCCTGGTCCCTCTCAGGGTTTCTTCCTCATATCGTCTCAGGGAGTTTTTATTTTTATCTTGAATCTAGATATTTCTATAAAGCTGCTTTCTGCCATTGTCTATTGTTAAACAAATAACTTTATGATGATGATGATGATGATGATGATGATGATGATGATTATTATTATTATTATTATTATTATATTGATTATCATAATAATAATAATAATAATAATAAGAAGAAGAAGAAGAAGAAGAAGAAGAAGAAGAACAATAATAATATAATAATAATAGTAATAATAGTAATAATAATAATAATAATCAGATTTTAAGCATGGTCTCCAACTTTTGGACCCAACTGTACACACTCATTTTCAGCACCAAGCATGTCAGTATCATGACAGTGTCAAGGACAATTCCTGTAGCGGAAGCCACTGTGTAAAGCAGACATTTCACCATGAGTATTGATGAGAAAATGATGGTCTATCGTTAACCAATTACAATGTTAGCTTTTCCCCAGTGGTGAAGCTAACATTATCGTGACTACATTGTTCAGGGCTTGATGAACAGATGAAAAAGATAAGCTGTGCTGACAGCCGGATTCCGATGGAGATATCCCAACTGACTGAGTGGGTTGGAATGCAGGGGCTAATTTGGGGTCAATCAATCAATACATTTCTCTCTCTTCCTCCACCCGGGTGAAGGCAAGTCAATAGCCGAGTCAATAGCTGAGTCAATAGCACCATCACTGTGCCTGAATTACTCAACATACAACTAATCACATGCCCCGATACTTCTACACTGCAGTTTTTAAGCAATTGGCTCAGAAGTCTGGGTCACTTACACTTACACACACTAAACACACTAAATACATTTGTAAGTGAAAAGTGAGGACTCGTTTAGCCTCTCCTTCTTCCTAATCAATAAATGAAGCACCCTGAATGAACGGGGGCAGTGATTTAACAGTTAAGGTTCTGTGCTAATGACTGGAAGGTTGTGAGTTCAAATCCCTCAACCAACATTAGCACTTTTATTCTGTCTCAAATGTAGGTTACATGAAATAGAAGTAATATTGAGTATGGAGTATGGAGTATATGGAGAGACTACTGATGAGCTTTATATATATGATGATGCATTGAAATACTGTTTAATAAGCCCAATTTAACAGATTTATGGTCATATCTGATCGAAAATCTGTATATTTTCTAATCATCTCATTCTGTTTATAATCCATACTTTATTTATTATTATATAATAATGAAATTTCAATTTGGAAGGATGAGAATGCATCGAACATACACTTCCTCACAATTTCTGTATTAAATGTTCTATCCTGGTCTTGAAAAGGGTTATAAAAGCGTATTCGCTACCTGACTTTGGGAGCTTTTAATTGAGAAATATTTTCCTATTTATTGACATTTTCATACCAGCCACATTTAATTTAGCAAATCCCGTTTCATATTTTCTAAAGCCAATTTTCACTCTCTTAATTTTTTTTTTTTTATAAAAAACTCATTCTAAATGAGTCTCTCAAAAGCAAATGTGGAAATGTATTGACTGTCTCAATGCTCAATTGAGGATAATGAATGATTGCAGTAAGCAGCCGGTCTGCCTGGTTGCCTAGAGAGAGAGAGCGAGAGAGAGAGAAGAAGAGAGAAGGAAAAATGGAAGGAGAAAAAAAGCCTGAGTGAGGCCAAGGCTTCACAGGTGATTCTGTGTCTGCATCCCCTTCGCTTTCATCCCTCTCCCCTGAAAGCTTTTTGTTTTCCTGAGCTGTGCTGCTCTCTCACTTTTTCACAAAGTTTCTTTTTTTCCTACTTGACCCCAAGTGTAAAAAAATGAAGTTCTTAAAATAGGCTGAGGGTGAACAGTCAAAAAAAACAAAACAAAAAAAAAAAAAAATCCAAGAGAAACAAACTGCACAAGAAGAAAGAAATTCTTTTCTTTCTCTGTGGAAAATATCTAGAACGTATACTCTAAGCCGTCTTGTCAGCATCTCTCTATCAAGACCACAGCGCAGTCTCGAAAACGGAGTGCTGTTATAGGTATTAGACAATAATCTGAAAGTGCTTCTCCACACATTAAACAGAGGAGAGAAACTGCTGCATGAACGGAAATGATGGCCTTAGCGTTAAGCTTGTGCTGTCTGAATGCTGCTGCAGGAATGAGACAGAGAGGCATAGCCAACATGATTTTGCATTTGGATCATCCACAGCTGCCAGGATCCACAAAGCCTCAGCCAGACCTTCCACATAGACTGGAGGTTTGCTCATAATAAAGCATGGTGGATGCATTGGTTCCGTATAAGGCTGCTTTTCCTTTCAGACCCAGCCTAAAAAGATCCACTTTCATTCTGTGCACTGATAACAAAAAGTCACACAGCTTGATCAAAAGTAGAGGAGTGACCATTATTCCATTATTATACCATAGCTAGAGATGGCATGATTGATACCACCTCTACTTTATAATATGACACTAAACCTTTATCATTAGCAGTATCAGTCCATATTGATAAACATCTGATTATCTTTTCTTTAAACCGCTCATTTTGTTAACTGAAGCAGTTAAAACAATGCATAGCTAAATGAAAATAAATCTGACAAAGATCCTTAGATTTTACACAAAACAAGATCACATATTGCATTTATAACAAATCTAACAAATATAATATAAAATCAGCTATCTCTAACTCTCTAACTACATTTTGCCATGTATGTGTATTCACAAAAATATTACAAAATTTATCACAGAAGATTTTTGCTTTAATATGTGAATCTATTTAACATTTCATTCTTGATCGTTGGCATCGATATTCTTTCAACAAAAATACACAAACACATTAACCTCTATGAAATATCTGGAATATTCCTTAACAGGAAGTTATGCATTATCCAAACGTTCATGAAGATTGTGAATACTGTTATCCTTCACTGGCATGTAATGTAGTGTTAATCTAAATCTATAATTATATTTCTGTAAAGTTGGTTTGTGGTTATCAATTAATCAAACAAAATAAATTAAGGTTAATCACAATTTGTGTATTTACTAATTCAGTGCTACAACCCCAACCTTGTCACTTATTATAAATCAGAATGCAGCCATTTACTGAAAAGAAACCTTGTAAAACATGTCATTGTAATTAAGATGATTTAACACATGGAAATATAGTTTGATTTCCTAGAAATAAAAAAATATATTTCTAAAAGTCACAAGAGCTAAATGACTCCAGAATCTTGGAAGATTACAGCATCAAGGGTTAAAAAGCACTGCTAAAAAATAATCGTTAAAAACCCTGGTAGACTTTTTTAATAAGCAGAGAAATGTACTAATACTAATATTACGAATTGTATCCAAATAAAATCTGTAAGCTTATATGATGAACTTATAATCAGCTATGATAAGATGAACATATGCAAGTTCAGCAACAATAACAACAATGATGCTCACTGTGTTGATGAAACAGTAATACATACGAATTGATTAAAGAGTCGTAAATTAAGACGTAATGTGTGGCCTTTCTACAGCTTTCTCACTGCAGCATTTGTTCGTCTCCTTCTGCACCACTGACTTTGTTCCCATTTGAGGCTGATAAATTGGCCTTGGGAGCGAAAATTAATTTAAGATCGAATGAAGTTTTTGATTGGAAGAGGTTTTAACAGCACATTTCTTAGATGAATTGTAAGCCTTTGAGCATCACTGTAATGTGTCGCTGAATTCAATTAAATCAAAACAAATCAACAATGAGTTGAAATCACCTTTAAAAAGTGATGCTAAAAAAATTAAACAAAAATAAAAGATATAACAGTAAAAACACATTGTTTAAAAAGAAGAATATCTACAAAAAAGTATATCTTTCTTTAAAAAAAAAAAGAAGAAGAAAGAAGCCTTTTTTAAGACATAACCTCAGTGTTTTCTTGATTATGCTTCAGGAAAATGTACTGACTCAACACTGTCACCCAAACCCACAGACTTCTATGGAATATCTGGAATGTTCCATCATGGAAGTATGGTCATCTGAATTTCATGAAGAGAATGTGAAGAAGAAAACTAAACTCTTTGGTGATATTGCCTGGTCAGTTTGAAAACGTAATCCTACACAACTGTTCATTTCAAAAATCTCCCTCTCTAAATTAATCCTCTATGTGTACATATAGTAAATAGGTATAAATCCTTCACTATTTTGTAAAAGATTGTAGAGTGTTTTTGCCAACTAACTTCTTTTATTTTTCATTAATGTATTACAATTTTAAGTTTCTCACAAAGTATTACAG
>JAOTRN010000046.1:23893019-23909623 GCA_028566695.1 Bagroides melapterus
TTCCTTTTCCATTTAGCAGTGATGAAAATGAAAGAAGAAATTTTCTACTCTTGAGTCAGTTCTGTGGCCAACAACTTTCTCCAGAATTCTGTACTAGTTGTACTAGTACCCCCCCCCCCCAAAGTCTACTAAAAGTACACAAATAAAAACAGGGCTTTTGGGGAATCATGGTTTGAGGTAGTGGATTGTTTATAATGGTAACATTCAGCACTTTCACCCCTCCTCTTAACCGAGTGAGGAAGGTAAACTTTTTACCTTAGACATGGACCAGGCCTCATGAAGGAGCACACGAGTGAGAATGCACACACTTGGCTTGAGTGTGAATGATCGCACAGAGAGGACAGCACACGCCCTTTATTGTGACGTGCACTCTCTCTTTCTCTATCCATTCTCCTGCTTTTCCTACCCATTCCTGAGTCAACCTGCTGGAATCAAATGTGGGGTCAATAGAGCAAAGAGCACTTTCAGCAAGTTCAGGAGCAAAAGGTCAAAGGTCACAGGGCATTCATGGTAAAGCAGGACTGTATCTTAACTAGTAAGCTTCTTACCAACCAACACGCTGTAGGCATCATAGAAAGCACACAAAAACAATGAAAGAGAAACTTTCTTCTTTAGATTAGAGACTTTTTTTAACATGATGAGACAAAAATACTGTGTTACATAAGGAATTAAAAAAAAAACTTTTAGTTTTTTTGGTTTATTGTTTTGGGATAGTAGATTTTTTTGTGTTTTTAGTGAGAACAAAGCAATTAAATAAAGTTAGCGAACTGAAAACGTAATTCCATAAAGCTAAAAAATTAACAAAAAGGTTTATCATTCCAAAAAGAGGGCCACGTGTTCACAGAAAAAGGGCTCTCTTTTGGATTTGCTCTTAAAGCTATTATAATCTCATTCATTCAGCCCCACACATACCGACAACGGATCAGAGAGCTTTGCCAAGCTCGGATATAGAGTAGAAAATTATAGTGTAGAATGCTTTAAAGAGTTTAAAGAGCCTTCATTCAGAGCAAGTGCATTTCATCTAACATCCCAGCATTATGTTATTTAGAGCGAGCTAATGTGAGCATGAGAGAAAGAATGAATAAAGAGAAAAGATAATGCAATCATGCAGAATGAAGTTGTCTGGGAATGTGAACCAAGGCTAAAACAAACACTGGAAGTGACATTGACTAGTTAGACAAATACAGATACAAAACACAATAATTATTTAAAGGTTCACTAAGTAATACATTCACACAATTAAGAGCCCACTGGTTCCTGCCTCACCAACAACAAACTACCCCTCACAGCTTTTTTACTCTATTCTGACAGTTATAAGTGTTATTTATACACAGGGGTAAGTTTTGGCCACAACAGAGGCATGTCTCAACAATAAACATTTTTAACCCAAACCCTATGACAGTGTTTTGCATTTCTTTACATTTTTGCATATTGAAAAGTATTAGGTCCAAAACCTCTGGGTGACAATTTATTCTAACCAGAGTATTATACCCTAAAACAAACAATATGGGCAATATTAAATATATCTAAAAATAATATTAAATAATTCGCTTGTGAAACCTTGGACAGGTAACAAACAGTTTCAGTTGTTCATGCAGGACATTGGCAGATGTGAATTACTTTGAAATCTGGTGGACTTTTTTTTTTAATTCTGGGATTTGAAGTAAATAATGTGGGTAAGATCCATATTGTTAAGACAAATTTTCTGTGATTTCAAATAAATGTGAAATCTATGTCTAAGAATATTAATAACCCCCACAACATATTTGGTGTTGTGGTGCGGTTGCTGAAGATGCTCGAATAAATGCATAAATGAACAGTAGAAAGAAATGGTTGCGTTAGTCTAAAGTGTATTTTAAGCCCCTGATATTCGGGGTTTAGAGATACCTGAACTGTCTGTGGAGGAAATGACAATAATCTGAATGGATAAGTCTAAATACTGTAAATGTAAATAAATGTCAGTGCTTTATTCTGTAAACGCGTTACATTCACTGGGTGTTCAAAACCAACCACTGCATTTCATTTCCGAAAAATACAATTGTACCTAAATGTTGATCTGACCTTGACTCTATGATTCTTTTCTGCCTGTACTGTTGTGTGAATTCACAAGCTACCTAATATTTCCTACATCATATAGCACTCAGGCATAATAGTTAGGATAAAGAAAACCAAATGACAATATTGCTTTTCTAAGCACCATGTAGTAACAGCCGAACAGTACACCTAGAATTCGCTGTTTTCTCTTAAATAAATTTCAAGGAATGCAATGCAATACACAGAGCCCAAACCCATCCTGAACATATTAAGACTCAATCCAAGTATGAGAGGTTTAAATATAACTGCTGTGTTTGTCATCTGTCCAAGTAATTGTAATCCCCTGAAATAGTCAATATCTAATGGTCTGAGTGATACAGTGATGATGCATATAGTGATAACTCACTCCTCAAAAACAAAAAAAAATTTCATCAATAATTTTACAACAAATAGTACATGAAAACTCTCCTGCTGAAATTAGTTTTTAAGAGATGTTCATAATTCTAACTGATTTTCTTTACATATATTCATTTCAGATTTACATTTTTTTCCTTCTTTTTATCTTTTACCATTTCAGTAGGTTATATCATTGTCAGATTTGTTGCAGGTTTCACTTTTGTTAGGTTTATTTTTGTTTTCCCATATCCAACTTTGCTCACCAACAGCTAGCCATAACGTTAACTACATAACAAATCACATATCTTTTCTGACAGTAGATGCCAATAAATATTGGCACAAATGTGTAATATTTGAAGTTCACTATTTCAAAGTTCCCCTCACTTTTTATTTCAATGATAAATAATATGACAATGTTAGAAATACTGATTTTATTTTCCAACTTAGTGGACCTTTATTACAGCACAGCCCACATTTCCTTTTATTTCCTAGTGACTAATGGAGTAGTTTGTTTACCTGGTGTGGCAGAGCAGCATTAAACATAGCAGCAATTGTGAGGCACTTTTTCTTGCCCACTCCTTTACCCATTTATCAACCTTTCAGGCTGTTTGAACAGAAAATATGAATCATCCATTCTGACACATTCACATATATTTGAGCAAACACTGATTACTTTGTAAACAGCCTTTACGTCGATTGGGTGTGTTTTTAATGATGTATCTCAAGGCTTTAGAGCAGGGCTGTCAAACACATTGTAGGTAACAGGAAACATTAGATTTAGTCCATTGTCATGCGAGTCAGGCCAAATAAATCTGTTTAGTTATTAGTCAGCATTTCAGAAAAGATGCAGATACAGTGGAGTCTAATAGTCTGAGAGAGTTAGAGAAAAATACTTTAATTTTACACACTTTCCATTAGAAATTTTATTACTGAAAACAACTTGTATTTACATGAATTTCAGAGTTTCTTATTATTGGATCCTTCCCTTTGTGATTTAATGAAAGCATGCAGTTGAGCTGGCACCGACTCCACAAGTACAAAACCTTATTCTCCATTTTAGATCATATCCATCAGATTGTCATCTAAACGCATGCTTCAGTAAAAAAGATTAGACATGAACATCTGCTCTTTTTACAAAGCAGTTAACATGGTCAATATCACACATTTGTTTTACAGTTAAACTGAGATAAACTAGAAAAACTGCTGAATGTTGAAAATTTGTTTTAAATATTTATACAGTACATCATTGCGGTCGCAGACTACTAGACCCCACTGTACATTTGCTACAAAACAGATAACCAGAGTGCAATTTTTTACACAATAATCAAATGTCTCCCATATGAGTTTTCTAGCATTTTGTGGTTTCATTTTGTAGTATTTGAAACTAACTTTAGTTTTTAAAACTAAAATCAGAAACTACAATGAGCTTAACTGAGATTATACACCTAGCTTGATAATGAAGTACACGTCAGAGGGCTTTATATAATTTTTCTTCTTTTTATAAAAACTGAAAGAGCTGTCCAAACAACATTCTTTCATAAGTGAAGGAAATTAATATCACACTATGACCCATTTCATGATGCTGCATCTGTGTCTTTTTAAGCTACATATATTTTTTCATTTTGCACTTTTCCACCAAACAGCCTGCCATGGCTCAGTTAAAAGCTTGAGAATATGACTGTGTGTAATCTGATGAAATATATACAGGTGCATCTCAGTAAATTAGAATATCATGGAAAAGTTCACTTATTTCAATAATTCAACTCAAATTGTGAAACTTGTGTATTGTATAAATTGATGCACACAGACTGAAGAAGTCTTTGGTTCTTATAATTGTGATGATTTTTTTCAAATTTAACAAAAACCCACCAATGTCAACAAATTAGAATACGGTGACATGCCAATCAGTTAATCACCTCAAAACATCTGCAAAGTTTTCCTGAGCATTCAAAATTGTCTCTCAGTTTGGTTCACTAGGCCACACAATCATAGGGAAGACTGCTGATCTGACAGTTGAAGACAATCATTGACACCCTTCACAAGGAGGGTAAGCCACAAACATTCATTGCCAAAGATGCTGGTTGTTTACAGAGTGCTGTATGCAAGCATGTTAACAGAATGTTGAGTGGAAGGAAAAAGTCTGGAAGAAAAAGATGCACAACCAACCGAGAGAACCGCAGCCTTGAGAAGCCTGTCAAGCAAAACTGATTCAAGAATTTGGGTGAACTTCACAAGGAATGGACTGAGGCTGGGGTCAAGGCATCAAGAGCCACCACACACAGACCCATCAAGGAATTTGGCTACAGTTGTCACATTCCTCTTGTTAAGCCACTCCTGAACAAACACAGACACCGTCAGAGGCGTGTTTCCTGGCCTAAGGAGAAGAAGAACTGGACTGTTCCCATTGGTCCAAAGTCCATTTTTAAGATGAGGGCAAGTTTTGCAATTCAGTTGGAAACCAAGGTCCTAGAAACTGGAGGAAGGGTGGAGAAGTTACATAGCCCAAGTTGCCAGTGTTAAGTTTGAACAGTCTGTGATGATTTGGGGTGCAATGCCATCTGCTTGTGTTGGTCCACTGTGTTTTTTGAAAACCAAAGTCACTGTACCCATTTACCAAGAAATTTTAGAGCACCTCATGCTTCCTTCTGCTCTTTTTAAAGATGCTGATTTCATTTTCCAGCAGGATTTGGCACTGCCAAAAGCACCAAAAGTTGGTTAAATGACCATGGTGTTGGTGTGCTTGACTGGCCAGCAAAATGAGAAACAAGAGACCAAAAAATGCAGATGAGCTGAAAGCCACCGTCAAAGAAACCTGGGCTTCATACCTCAGCAGTGCCACAGACTGATCACCTCCATGCCACACTGAATTGAGGCACTAATTAAAGCAAAAGAAGCCCCTACCAAGTATTGAGTACATATACAGTAAATGAACATATTTTCCAGAAGGCCAACAATTCACTAAAAATGTTTTTTTTATTGATCTGGTGAAATATTCTATTTTTTTGAGAACTGGTGGGTTTTTGTTAAATGCGAGCCAAAATCATCACAATTAAAAGAAAAAAAGACTTCAGTCTGCATTCATTCAATTTATATAATACACAGGTTTCAAAATTTGAGTTGAATTACTGAAATAAACGAACTTTTCCACAATATTCTTATGTATTGAGATGCACCTTTGTATATATACTGTTAGTTGTGACAGTAGGAGGAGTTTGTCTAGAAGGTTTTCAGATGCTGACACTACTTAAATTTGTTTTAAGAAAAATTAAATAATCGAATTGGAAGTGGTATCTCTCACTTGATGGTTAAATATGGGTGGCACTGGAAGTGGACGGTTTTACTTAAATAATAAGAAATGTAACAAAAAAAAGTGCACATCAATATGAACATTTTTATTTGAGTAATTAAATAAAAGTAAAACATTTGCTGTTTGTTTAGAACTATGACGCTGTCTTTTAAATCCACCAGACAAAAGACATCTGTAAAGAGAAAATCACTACTAAAGAATTTTGTGCCACCCAATTCCAGCCAGAGTCATGTATCTGATTTATACTGTGATTATTACCTTTGACCAACTGATGGTTTAGACCAGGAGAGTCCCAATCTTATCTGCAAAGAGTGGGTGCTTGTTTTCATACCAATCAAGCAGAAGCCACACCTGATTCCACCTGTTTAATCAGTTGATGTTGGCTTTCAGTACACCTGCACACACACCAGCCCTTTTTGGATGAGACTAGGCAATCCTGGTTTTGGCCATTTTTAGCACCTAGCTCAGCTCAGATGAGACCTGGACAAGAAGGATAACTAGTCATTGTGGGTTTCCTGATTGTAAACAAGACAACTCATAAGGACAATGTCTCCTGGGTAATTTGCCAAGCCTGGCTACCACCATAAAATGTTATGGTATAAAATTCTTTCTACATGAGGAGATGAGATGCAGCTAGGACATACATAAGTAGCTTTAGCCATATTCCTTCTAGAGTCACTTTTTTTTCTTTATTAATATACATTTAATTGACATTGTTGCAGCAACATACACACAGACTCTCGTTTTTTTAAACAATATTAATAAATAGTTTCCCAACTTTTGGTTTGTTAAAGATCGCATGACTTACACATCGGGATGTTATTAATAAATGGATAGCCACTTCAATGCGCTAATCTGAACACTGGCAAAGTCAGCAGTCTCAGTGCAGCGTGTCTGTCTGATTTAGACACCGGATCGTCAGAACGCCACAAAATGGCTGCCCCCATCTCCGACAGCTTGGTGCACCTCTATAAGATGTACGATGTCAGGAGACAAAGAACTTGCTTGTTAAGTGTATTGTGTGCAAAACACTGTACTTTCACTGCAATTAGATAAAAGAAATTCATTGAAACAAATAAAAAAACAAATTAGAGATCAGTGAATGATCAGAGTTTTTTGAATGGAATTTGTACAACCTCAGAATCAAATCCTTAAAAAGGCAGATCATTTACACTGCAATCACTTAAATACATTTAGGTTAAGGAACTGTGTCTAACTGTGTGAGGGAAGTTGATCAGTTAGATTAAATATATGAATACTTATGGAGGGGGAAAATAGGCTAAACTAATGGTAGCAAACATGCAAAATAAATAGTAATGTTTGTAATAATTTGTTAAAAATGTGAAGTGACTGACAAGTCACCAAATTGCATTTGGTAGGTCTACTAAGAAACTATCTACTTATCTATCTTTTGGCTACCTATCTATCTATATATATAAAAACTGCCATAGAAGAGAGGGAGCATTCTATTTTTGAGAACTGCGTGAGAGAGCAGAATCTGATGACAGGTTGCGCAAAAGAGTGTAGATCACAAGAAAGATTAAGAGGGGAATAGGGACAGTTGTAGTAAATGTTGTTTAATTTTTATGTTTTTCTTTTTTTAACACACAAAGAACAGAAATGAGTAATGAGAGAATGATGAAAGGCTGTTTAAATCTGAACTGTGAAGAATGACAAAGAGATGAGTAAGCGTACAAAAAATGTTAAAGCAATGTTTAAAAGAAAGCCAAGAAGAAAGAGCAATAAGAAGAAAGAACAAAAAGGAGAGAGAAAGTGAGATAGATGAGAGAGGGGAGAGAGATGAAGAAAAAGTTATCTTACCGCAGGTCACTTTGTTAGGTGTTGGCTGAGGTAAGATTTCTGACATATCCCTGTTCTTTCTTGTTCGCCCTCGCACTCTTCCCCTTCTCGTTCTTCCTGGTGCAGATGTGGTGACAGCTGAGCCAACACCTAATCACCAGATACACACATACCTCATAACCATTTCACATATACCTCAAAGGTGTGGACATATCACATGTCTAGACAGCCAGGACTAGCAGACCCTTGGAGAATTTAATCATCCTGAAGTGGCAAGTTTGTGAAATTGTGATCAAAATAAAATTTATCTAAACTGACCTGCCCTCCATGGAGACGCCTGTGTGTTTGCCAGGTCTGAGTGTGAACTTGTGTGTGCATGTTCTCTTCTTTCCACATGGTTTACAGGTTGTCTCTCTGGTGACACTGGCAGGAGGAATGCAAAAATATAAGAATTATTTTATTTTTTCTTTACAAAACAACAAGTGACAAATTATATCCCTTAATATTGCAGTAACAACTCCACCCTGAATCACATTAAATGTCTTTATACTAAATTATTTGTCATGTGCTTAGTGATTCTTTTGCTTGGAGTTTTCATGTTTCCTGTCACAAGCTTGACACTGTATGTTGTGCTGACACGAGAACTCTTCTCACTTGTCCCCATCTTATATCAGTGACAGTTAATGTTCGATGCAGTGTTGAGGAGAATTACAAGATGACTGAGTAATAGAATATAAAAATATTAAAGTGCTGCTGCACTGGTTGCTTCAAGCAGTGTCAAACAGCACTGTGAGTAATGTAGGAACCTATTTGTCAAAGGGAAAAAGAGAATGATAAATCTGGAAACATTAACCCAGTAATTAATCCTAAAAAGAAATCTTATATACCAATGAAGATAACATATTGATTATGTTATGCAAATTTTGAATACTGATATGCAAATTGTTCAGGGTGGATTATTCCTTTTATAACTTTCCTAGTTTTATTATTTCCTAAAATTCATTAAAAGCTCAGCTTCTTTGAATGTACAGTTGGTCCTTTGCTAACCTGTTCTTCTTTTCTTGCTGGAGACAAATGGTAAGAGATCGTGCCGTGTAAGAATTCGAAGTAACTGCAAAAGAGGTTCCAGATTTGCTTCACTCAAAAAGCCACGTCTCTCAAGTTCCAGCAACAGTGCAATACCACTTTTCGGCTGGCAATGGGGAGCAAAGGGACTTGGTTCTCCCTTAGGGCGTATCCTGCGCCAAGCCTCCAAAAGCCGTGGGCAAGGAGAATTTGGAGGTGAATCAGAGTCTGGCAAAACCTCTTCAGTCCAGCTTTCTGGATCAAGAGGATGCTTGGCAGGATAGGCTTCATCCAGAAGGAATGATAGGACTTCAATGTCAGTCTCTGTCAGCTGGGATCCCACAATCTCAAAGACTTCATGAAGTGACAGCATGTCATAGTAGCTCAAACAGTCAGTCTCCTCCCAGTACAGAGAGTACCTCGAGCACGCTGCCATGGTTAACTGCTGCCAAGTCTTCCACCAAATGCCTCTGCAACAGCAAAGTGTCACAAATTTGGGTGCTGGTTATTAAAATTTATGTTTTTTTGTTTCTTTTAAAAAAAAAACAGTAGTATTGTACAAACAAATTCCGACACATTTTCATATATACTAGAGGGAGGAAAGTACGCCCTAGCGCACTGACAATGCAAAATATTACATCATGACATCACGTATCAACGATATATATTGTCCTGTATTTTTTAAGTGTAACGAGAGACTTAATTATCCTATTATGTAATTCTATGGGACTGCAAAAAGGAGTCAAATTTGTCTTTCAGTATTTTATAGTGACAATGTTTGCTGGACGATTCAGTGTGGTTAGCTAATCACCGCACTCGCTAGCAAAACAAATCGTTTTCATCCTGACTTTAAATAGCTAACACTATGGTCCTTCTGTCTCAGAGCCGTATCAAAACACCTCAAATACTCATTATGCCTGACAAACAACCTCGGCACTCTGAGTCGAGTTATACTGGAATGTTTACACTTTGCTTTGTTAGCTAGCTAGATTATCTTAAAGGGGAAAAATATAAGTTGCTATGCTAGTTTATCTAACTAGCTCAAAAAAAACAGCTGATATTCCAGTGACGTCAAGCTGCTGTATCGCTCTAATAGACAGCTTTCAAACGAACAAATGGAAGATTTTTTTTTTTACTATTACATACCCAACCACCTCAAACGAGGACTCATATTCGACATATTTAGCCATAACTCACCACTTATTTGGGACAAAGTAAGATGACTACAGTCAAATTTCTCGAAACATCTCTTTACAGCAGTGGGTTGTGGACGTGCTGAAGAACAACACAAACTGACCAATCATGTGAAGGGAATAACAAACACACCAACCAATCGCGTGCGCTTACGCTCCAAGCGTGAAGTCCAACAAAAGACGCCATGTTGATAAGGGAAAGTATTTCATGATAGGTAATATCTAATTTTTTTTGCTGATTTAAAACAAAGTACATTTATATAAAAGTTACACTCATCAAATGGTTTCTTTAGATAACATGCAACGAAATTTTGTAGAACCATTAATGTCCAGAGTGTGCCTTAATGTAATGCCACAAGAGGGCGAATGTGGGCAAGGCAAATACACCTCAACGGACAGGAAGAAAAGGGAAAGCTGTTCCACATCACCACATCCGCCACTCTACGACACAACGAAAACATCGCAGATATACACAGTAAGTAGCTGTTTTTGTTACAAGTATCATTGTTGTTATATATGATTGTTGTGTAATTTACTGTTTATTCAACAAATTATCGATTCATTTTTGGGATCTATCTCTGTAGTTATACAGCAGCTTTCTTTGTTTTTGATAACCATTACACAGTAACTGATCATACTTTACTAGGTGAACTGTAAAGTTACCTTCTAGCACTGCTGTTTTTTTTTAAGTAAAATAGTAAAAACTGGTAAAGCGGCTGATAATTGACTGATGTAGATTTTGTACAGTTAATCAGGTTATTTTGACTTCAGTAACACAAACTGAATATCACACAGCTCTCTAACCCCTAATATACACACTAAATGTGTTATAGACCTAATGTCTTTTTAAAACTTATTTTGGAAATTATATTATATACCCTTTCCTTGTTATACTTTTATTTATGACTGTTGGCCTCCAGCCCTAAACTGTTCCAAAAATAGAATAAAAGTCCCACATCCGTTCAGATGTGGACAGCATACACATCAGCAGGCCACAGATTGTTTTGTTAAACATGTTGAATTTAATGTCACTATGCACAGCATACATTCGCCTATCAGTGTACACGCCATTTTGTAATGTGGTTTTATGAAGCAGGGGTGCAGAGATGGAGGCGAAGGCAGGTGACCCTTTCAGCAGTGAGGCGGAGGAGCTTCCTGCAGCACGGATGATCAGCAGGTGAGTAGTTATATTTATAGAATGAGGATTAAAACATGATCGAACACACTGTTCTGGGAAAACACTCAACCACCAGTGTTAATTATTTGCTAATATCAAGTGTTCTGAGATGTTTTAATCATTTGCCAACAATTAGAAATGCTAATAATAAAAAAAAATCATGCTTTTTATCCATGCAGTTACATGCAAGTCCTCTGTCCACACATCCTCAGTCTATAAGACCCTGTGTTAGTTTTTAATGTACGAAAATGATTTATTAAAAATAAACATTAATGTAAAATTTACAGCTGGTAATTTTTACCATAATTGATAATACTTTTACAGTATATATATGTGTGTGTGTACATGTATATGTATAAATATATATATGTCCCCTTATCCATCTATGTGTACTCAGACTCTTTCCAAAAGGAATTTCTGGAAATGTGGCGAAGGAGTGGCTGGACCGTAGACGGAAATCTATCAGGCCCTGGGCCAGCTTTGTGGACCAGCGCAAGTTTTCCAAACCAAAGAACTTCGGTGAACTGTGCCAGCGTGTTGTGCGCAACATGGACACCTACCACAGCAACTACACTTTTATTTTCCTGGGGCTCATCCTCTACTGCATGTAAGAAGTCTCTTTGCAGATGAGAAGGAGCGCTTCCCATCAGTAATTAAAACTGTTGAAGTCTGGATTTTGTTTTAATGAAACAAAGAGCTATCTTAATGAAAAGTTTACTGAAAAAGTTACTGAAATGGCTGAATGTATTTAAAAGTCATGATAGTCAGTGCTTAGAAGACAATTTTGCCAATTCATTTGAAGTTACGTGATTCTAAACAGCTCATCACTTTTGTACACTGTTCTGGTCTGAAGATTCAGGATCTTGATGGGTTAGAGACATTTGCTCTGAAATAAAGAGTTTTCAGATCATTTTATTTACTCTCTCTGGTCTGATTAGCATGATAACTGATGACTTGGATTTTTCTTCTTTCTTTTGTGGGGTGTTGGTGAGAGTTGTCTTAAAAATTCTGGTTTCTTTAACTGTACAGGAAGCCATACAATTTAATTTTATTTATATAGTGCTTTCAACAGTGGGCATTGTGACAAAGCAGCTTTACAGAAATATAAACACTCAGGATATGATAATACATTTTAGATTTATCTTCAGCCAGAGGTGGCAGTGGTGAGGAAAAAACTATCTGAGATGTTGTTAGGAAGAAGCTTTTCATATTTCAGGAGATGCATATTCTGTATATATGATGAGGTCTATCATGTTGGTTATCTTCAGCTCACTGATGGACTTCAGTGCAAATCTGTTCGTGGTGAATTGAAGTTTAAAGCCATCATCATGGTTTCTACGTGGTTCCATCCACAGTCCATGTGGAGTCGTCCTCAGCACAGTGAGTGGTTTATGAGTGATGGGACTCCATTTAGCAGTAGGGCTTCAGGTTGGCTCAGGCAGGTTTGCAGAGTAGAAGGGGTCAGGAACTCTGTCATCTCACAAGTAGTAGGAACTAGTTACTAATGTAAACACCCTTGATTTAAACAATGTCTTTCTCTTTGTGTTTGACACAGTATCAGCTCCCCCATGCTGCTGATCGCTTTGGCTGTATTTGCTGGCGCCTTTTACATCATCCACCTGAAATCATTGGAGTCCAAGCTGGTTGTTTTTGGTAAGTGTATGTGTGAGTGTTGTGTGATAGTGCGAGCGTGCACGAGAGTGCTCGTTCGTGTGTGAGTGCTTGTGTGTGTGAGAGTGCTCTCATGTTAAGAGTGTGCACATGTCGTGAGGGTGTGTGTGTGTGTGTGCATGTAAGTGAGTGTGTGGGAGAGTGCATGCAGGTGTGCAGGGGAGTGGGTGTGCGGGAGAGTGGGGTTGTGAGTGGGTGTGTGTTCCCTTCTTCAGTTTATTGACTTGAGTAATATTACTGAGTAATAACTGTCTGTAGTAAATGACAGCCTGCTGTGAGTTGTGTGATTGTGTCTCTGTCTGTTCTCCTGGCTGTCAGGCCGAGAGTTGACTCACGGTCATCAGATGGGACTGGCTGGAGCAGTGTCTTTACCCGTCTTCTGGCTTGCAGGAGCTGGTGCTGCAGTGTTCTGGGTACTGGGTGAGTATCTTATCTCACTCCCTGATATGTGACATTTAGATATTTATATGTATTGATGATTAAAGTACAAGAAAAGTGTAATTCAAATGTATCCTGATTTGTTGTACTGTGTTCTGTTCCCACTCAGGAGCTACGATGGCTGTGATTGGCTCTCACGCTGCCTTCCGTGAACTGGAGCAATCAGACATGGAGGAACTCCTCATGGAGCCTGTCTGACTCATTGGCTCTTGAGCTCTGCACATATTATTTATCTGAACATCTTGCCTGCACACGCTTTTATATACATTGCGGCGAATGGACTAAATATTTAATCAATTACTGCTCTATGTATAGACTGTTAATCGGGAATTGAATTTTTTTTTCTTTTGGATCTGATTTCAGAGAAACGATGACCAGCAAATAGATGAAACACATGTTTTTAAAGCAGTCTGTTGTTTAGTCGCTGACATTAAGCACAGTAAAACACTTCCAGCTTCATGGGTACACAGTAGATACTATGTCCCATCTGTTACAAATGGAAGGAGTGCGTGTGAATCATGCTTTAAAATTAAAAATAACCATGGCAGACTTCAAAGCTGCATCACAGGGGAAAATGGTATTTTTTTAATGATTTCTCCTCAAACTTCATCATTTTCAAATGACTTCTTCATCTAAACTCTAAATAATGGAAAAAAAAGTGTCAAAAAACACTTTTTGAGGTTTTCTGTAAAAAAAAAAGTAAAGTTTTTCTGTATGTCAAAAAGCTATCCAGTGTGCCTGTCAATATTATCATCACGTGTTCTTTATTGATGTTATAAAATAGAGTCTGTATGAAATGCAGTATCAAAGAGTTTCATAAATGCATGTTGCCCGAGTGCTTTT
Organism: Bagroides melapterus; assembly: GCA_028566695.1. Lineage (NCBI taxonomy): Eukaryota > Metazoa > Chordata > Actinopteri > Siluriformes > Bagridae > Bagroides > Bagroides melapterus. The sequence continues at coordinate 23,906,944 of JAOTRN010000046.1, forward strand.
ATTGCAATTCTTTGCAGTCTTTCTATTGCCTTTTTATCACAATATTTTTAAAGTCACTTTTTTTTCATTTCTTGTCTGGGCACGTCTTTTATCTTTGTGTTGTATTTTGATCAAAAGGAAAGTGCAATAAACTCCTTCGCCTGTAACATATTGTGTGCAATGTTTGATGTCACTGCTTATAATTTGCCAGGATGTGTATAAAAGCCACTGTTATCTTCTAGACCTTCTATTATTAAGCGTTGAGTCACAAGCCTTCTGAATCCTGGCATTCATATTTCTTTCTTACTCCCTCTTTTCTGTTTCTCCTGCCTGATTCCTTTGACCTCATTGACCTCCCTGCCCTTTTTCCCCTGCCTGCTGACAATCCAATTTTTTTAGGTTGCCATAGTGATGACCTTGGAGAAAAGGCTCCCTCTCTGGCTAAATTATACTGCGGGAAAAGAACCCAGCGATCGATACTCCATTACAGTGGTGCAGTAAGCCGGGGGAGGGAGGGGAACACACTGCAGTGCGCTCACACCGACTAGCTACAGGAGTCTCTCTCCCTGTGTGCGTGTGTGTGTGTGTGTGTGTACTGATGCCGACTTTTGCAAGTCATGACATAATGCTGATATAGAAGTTTCTAACGAAACCACAGACATCAGCATATGAGCCGAGAAACCCAACAAATTACTAACTTAAAAATACATTTAAGCTTATATATTAGACCTGTTTATATATATATATACACACACACACACACAAGTATTTTCTGTCACTATGTGTAGACTGCAAATTGTAGTGTCATTTTTATTTTGCGATTTAATAAATAGTAAATCATGATTTGTGCTCAGTGACCCATTAGCACATACAACTCATGAGGGAAATAAAGACACAGATTGTTCTCAGTTGTATTAAATGTTCTAGATGTTTTATTGGTGTCGGTTTCATTGCTTTCAAACACATTGTCTCTACAATTTGTTATATTTAATGTTTGTCCCTTTCTTTATTCTCACCCCCCACACCTTTCTGAGATGGACACAGCCTTTAAGCAGACTGCTACAGTGCACTGTCCCCAAGCATTCACACTCACACACAGACACACAGCACAAGACCTGGGGCGCTCCACACACCACACCACACACACGTTTCCTGATAACCAACAAATAAAGGTCCCAAACACAGCAGGTTCTCTAGAAATGACCAGGACAAATCTGAAATTCATAAACCACATGAATGAAAGCTGCTGTTATGTGACATGGTGACTGTTCTACTTCAGATATAATTCATTCAGTTGACTCAGGTGTGATGGGATGATGGATAACTTGATTTAAAAACTTATACAGAGTGTTCAAGGGGGAACGACAAGCTGAACCTGGTGTGTTTGGAAACATAATGGCAGTAGAACCAGAAACATACCGAAAACATTAAAAGTGCATACTGACTCTATGCTTAATACCTGATATCGGTCCCTGTCTCATTTGCATCTAGTTATAGACCATTGCTACAGTCAAACATGCAAGAGAACCATTCTTTCTTTAGTGTTTTTGTATAGGTTGCCTTTTATTTAATTGAATCTTAAGTAATATTGGATATATGGTTTGTTTCTAAAACACACAATCTTAAGTATTTGAAACAGGATTAACAGATAACACAAAGACAGAGAAAAAGAGAGAGAGCGTGAAAAAGATATGAAAAAACCCATGTTTATGACAATTTCATGTAGAAAGTGTCAACATGGTTCTCTCCATGTTCAGTTAATAATAATAATAATAATAATAATAATAATAATAATAAAAACAGTCAGTGTATTACCACACCTTTCTCTCAAGGTAACATCACAGCAAACTAGAGTAAGAAACAAAAAAGGACAATCAACATGAACAGCTCAGAGAGAAGAAAAAGGAAGGTGTGGACGTGTCTTTTCCCAGACAACTGGAGTCAGCAGGAGTAACTGACAAGAGTGTACCAGTGTCAGCAAGTGGTGTCCCGCCACAAGTCATGTGACCCATATACCCGTGTGCAATTGGAGGACAGGCGGAAGGGGGTGAGGGAGGGTTGGGTGGAGTAGAGGAGTAGAAAGGCATGGAGAAGGAGGCAGAAGAGGAAGCAGGTGGATGTGAGGAAGAAGCAGAGGGCTGGGCCCTTTGTTAGCAGAGCATGTTAGCAAAGCTCCTCTCAGATCTACATAATGATTATGCAGCTGCCATTGGTAAATATATAACAGACTTTATGTGCACACCCGTGAAAAGTCATGCAAAGAGTAATATTAGGGGTGATGGGAGCAACGCAGGGGCTTGAACGGTCAGGAGTTTGGAAGGTGCTTTTGTAGTTTTTTCTTTGGGGCAGGCATGGTGTTGGCTTTAAGATGCTGTCTCTTTTTGAATGGGGTGGTGGTGGGGGTGGGGGATGGTAGTGCGCCTTGAACAAGGATAGAAGGATAAGGAGTTGAAGAAAAATGGAAGATGTAGGGGTGTGAGTAAAGAAGGAATTCATCGATCAATAGTATGTTTCTTTTTCCACCCAGCCTGTAGGAGAGAGAAAGAGAAAGAGAGAGAAAGATGTCATGAAACAAAATGAAACAAATTGGTTAGTGATTTTATTCTTTGTTCTTTGCTATATAAAGTGGCAAGAAAAAGTATGTGAACCTTTTGGAATTTCATGGTTTTCTGAATAAATTTGTCATAAAATGTTATCTGAT
>JAOTRN010000046.1:23921235-23931495 GCA_028566695.1 Bagroides melapterus
AATCTGGTGGGAGCTTGATATTTAATAACAGATTTTATATATATATATATATATATATATATATATATATATATGTGTGTGTGTGTGTGTGTGTGTGTGTGTGTACATATAAGTTAAGAGCTTCCGGTTAAGTCTTCTGGTTGGAGTATTTCAGACACATCTGATCTCCTGGGATTTTCACATTTCACACTAGTCCCTAGAGTTTACACAGAATGGTGCGATGAACAATCAACATCCAGTGGTGAGTCTTCAGGTAGAAATGCCTTGCTGATTTGAGAGGTCAAGGGAAGGACACATAAGGGTCCACTCCTGTCAGGAAAGAACTGGAATGTGAAAATATCACCTAGTCTTTTTACAATCTTTCAAATCCACTTTCACTGCTGTAGCACACCAAACATGGTTCAACTTTTGATGTGCATTATGAGATACTTTTCCGCTCACCACATTTTTTAGTTATTGTATCCCTTCTGACATCTTACATCTGACTCCCTTGACCTTCTTCCACCAGCATGGCATTTACGGTTGCAGAACTGCTGCTCACTGGAGGGTTTTTGTTGCTCACACTATTCAGTGTAAACTTAGAGACTGTTGTGAGTTAAATTCCCTGGAGATCAAAAATGTCTGAAATACTCAAACCAGCCAGTCTGGCACCAACAACCATGACATGGGTAAGATCACTGAGATCCCATTTTCTCCCCATTCTTATGTCTCGTGAAAACAACTGACAATCCTGACATGTATGTGCATGGTCTTATGAACTGCACTGTTGCCACTTGACTGGGTAAAAGTATGTAAGTATAAGTGGCCAATGAGTGTATGAGTGTGCTTCTTCTTACTATTAGTAGTAGTGGTAAAAGTTAATAATAATTGTGAATAACTAGATTTAGTCTTATGAATATGTACATAACACGCAGACACAAACACACACACACATGCACGCACACACACACACACACACACAAATAAGAGAAGAGTGGCTCTTTCTTTCTTTAACTCATTAAGGTTGAATCAGTTCCATGTGAGATCAGATTGCAGACGATAGATGTCACATCGGCTCAGGTAAACTGGCCATGACACAGAGAAGTGGAGTCACAGAGAAGGGGTCGATCGGGCACATTTTGATCCCATGAGAGGCGTTCAATAGTCTTTGTATAATTCCTTCAGTACATCTTTACGATTAAGCACACCGGATTTCTGTGATAATGACTCCTGTGTCTGTTTGTTACCTACCCTACTGTAACAGAACTGGTTTTTGAGAGAACCAGAGACCTCGGGCTGGAATTACATCCTGCCGTATTTCTACTGACACGCACACCTCGACACTGGTGGACTGTTTCCTGAGCTCTGATAACTATTTACTGATGTATCTGTAACGAGAACCTGCAGTTAGTCCAGAGTGTGTGTATATAAGAAATAAAGATATATAAGAGAGTGAGGGAGAAAGAGTAATCTTCTAACTAGCAAAATACATCTGACGTATTGATGATTCACTAAACCTGGAGGACTTTATCATCTCATGGAGTGGTGGAGTGAGAGAGAGAGTACATATAAATAATGTTTTGTCATCATCAGGCACATGGAAAGCTGGTGAAGGACAATCTCTGGCCTGACTGATACCACAATGAGTCTGGTTTTACTCACACCTTTGTGTTTATTTCTGTCACTATTTTAATGTTGGACGCATGCCATCTGTCATAAACAGCGAATAAATCAAGGCATGTGGATCACATGACCATTCAATGTCAGTTTAAGTCCATTTTTATATGTTTATTTATGAATAATTGCAGTATATCTAATATCCCTGTATGCATGTGAACCCTTTGACCCTGTAGAGCAAATGTGGTCTATGATGATGTACCTGTACCTATCTATGTGGTCTATCACATGGATGAACCATGGTAACAGAGCTGACATATTGGACTTGTACCTAAGTCCATTGTAAAACTTCATAAATAGTAAATTAGATATATGAGAAAAAAACTTGCCATTGAACCACTGTCCTACAGACAGAGATGATGACTTCCTGTGAATTACATTACTCAAGCATTATTTTGTCTTTTTTTTTTTGTTGCAGGACTGACATATGGAATTACAAGCTCGATTTTTACATTATATATTGAGTTACTGAATAATATATTAATAACCACTTTCCGAATATGTACATTTATACTTTATAAAGGTTTTTATTTGAATATATAAAGATGTATACATTGTAATAAGTAAAATGTGAGGCTGATAATTATTAATCTCAACCATTATTCAACTTCTTCACATAATGCCTTAAAAATGATTTTAATTCTTATACTTGTATGGTTTAAATGTTGTGTTTTATTAAATACACAACAATAATATATTTCATCTGGAGATATTATCTAATTATCTGATGGTTTTAATACTGAAAAGAAACAACTGCACTGATTTTCTCTTTGGCTATTTTCTGAGCTACATTAGATATATGTTGCTGGAAATGAATGATTGGAGATCTGTCAATTAAAATCAAATTCTATTGGAAAAGAACATTATATGAAATACTCATAATTATGAATTTGTGCAAATTTCTATAAACATTTTGATTCTGTGTTGTTTCATGTTCTCATGTCTTTTTGCAAAGTTGAGCTTTTTTTCTACAGCTCCAGGACGTCATATCTAATTATATTCTATGCAAAGCAAAGATGCTGAAGGCGCAGCCCAACACCACACCTGATTAGCTGCTCACACAGCATGAAGCAGCATGTTTGTACATTTGACTTACAGTGGGAGCAGACCCTTTAACCTTTTATGCTTACCTAAAAAGGATTTCTATGGTGTGTATATAAGGATTTGGGTAGATAAAACTTGTCCTTTCATGACCTTATTATTATTATTGTTATTATTAGAATGTTCTCTATGTGAAATAAAAATGAATAGGAGAATGGACCTTATATAACACAAAGGTGACAATTTTCCATCAAAGTCTACAGGGAGCTTTAGCTGTAAATGAGCACTAGTGCAGAAACAACAATGCACTGCCCCTGGAGAGTAAAAGTGTGTGTGCACACATAACTGCATAGGGGTATTGTGTGTACTTATTATTACAGCAGACATGCCAACACTGCTCCAGATGATGCAGTATTTAAACAAAGTGTAAGCAGAGGAAATGTATCAATAACATCAGAATCATTTGTCCATGATTCTCATAATAAAAAATGACTACCTTGTTTACTTTATATGTGTATTCATATAAATATGTGTGTGTTTTTGAATGCTAGAATGACCTTGAGGCCATATGCTGTGGACTCGACTGTAGGCTATGATAGGTCTGTGCGTTTACAGATTGCATAATCTGATTAGGAAAGATGAGGATTAGCTCGCACTTCACTCCCTAATCACTCCGCTCATGTTATACCCTGGCTGTGTTCTAACACCCGAACTGAGTGACCCCAAACAATCTCTTAGCAGATGCACAAACGAATGCACAATACACACAAAACACAAATAAAAACACATTAAACCTGGTCAGATAAAAAATACACACAGCTTTGTGTGTTCTGTGTAATTAAACAAAATACAAGGCTAAAAGCTAAAATCCGTCTTAATGCATTACCGCCTCTGTCCCCTCCCCCCTTTCAGCCAAAACATCCATCTGTCCACCCATCCATCTAACCATCCACTCATCCACATTCTAGCAGCCCTATGTGTTTACATGCTCAGGTGAAATTGTATGTTGACAACGAAGATAATTGATAAAATATGGATATGTTTTCACTAGAAAAAAAAAGGAACTGTGTGAGATCTCTCCAGAGTCACTCTCTTGCATCACTAACACACACGCACACACGCACACACACGCGCACACACACGCACACACACACAAACAAGATCACATATCACTTTCTCTCTGGTTTCTCAGTCTTCTGTATCAGAACCTGACTCATAGATCTGAATCAAATTGTTTTGTTGTATGCCAATCATTCTCCACATGACCATCCCCACTGACCTGTCATGAAGTAAAAGAGCAAAAGAACAAATAGATAAATGTTTCAGGTTCTTCTATGAAAATATTGTGTACATTTGGTTGCATTTAATCTCACAGTAAAAGAGCATAGCATGAATAAATCATGCTGTGTTGAGCAGGGAACCGGAGATGGGCCCTCGGCTAACCTTCTGTAGACACTGTTAATCTCACAGTGCTGCTAACCTTCAGGGGAGCTTTTGACACCGGAGGAACTGTAGGAGGGAGTTATCCTACCTTGGGAAACTAAACACATCCCTTCACTAACACATCTTAAACACACACATAGTCCAGACAAAATTCCTGATAATAAAACCCCAATGATCAGAACCCTGTCAGCTGACTTAATAAACTCCACCACCACCACATGTTCACCTTAATCCTGTGAATCTAGGACACACTTTCCTTTTATCTATAATGAATGCAATCTTCAAGGTTAATCGCTGGGATAATTATGAATCTGGATTTAACAGGCAAACTACAGACACTAAATGCAGACTGCTGGAGATTCCCATACTAAATGGAAGAAGTAGATGTCAAATGAATAAAATGTGTTATGTTATTTAACTGAATGATTAATGGCCAGTTGTTTTGTAGACAGGTTTATTACTGTAAGATAAAAAGAAATATGAAGCACTGAGAGGGTTGTCAAGTCACACTCTCTAAACCCAGCACTCTGATTGGTTGCTGCTGTCACTATGACATACAACATACTTTCAACATGCTTCTTCCCAGCAGATTCTCCCTTTGAAAAACAAGGGGACTTGTATTGAAGGCCATCTTAATTGTTACAAGGATTTCCAACACTCTGCTCATGACTGAGTCAGTAATGAAGAATGAGTTCTTCTCACTAGCAAGTCCAGAACGTACTGTCCCATTTTAACAAACCCCAGTTGTCCCCAGCCGCTTCTCACTATCCATTAGCATCCCTGCAGAAAGGTAGTCAGGCACCTGAGTACATACCAACTGTGGAAACATGAGCTCAACTTAGGTGGAAAACTACAATATGAGCTCTTCCATTCTCTCTTCAGACCCCCTCCCCCTCCCAATGCACCTCCTACCTCTATGTCCAGACCATCCTTTATGCCTGTCCTCTACCTGCACCTGTAACTTGTCACCACACACAGTCACTCACACACACACACACACACACGCACACACACACACACACACATACACACTCTCACACATTTTCTAATTATTCTTGTCAGGCCCTTCCAGTGAAATAAATATTACCTTAACCTAAACTTCAAAAGCAAAATGACACATTTATTTATTTACTTTTTCATTTATTTATTTGTTTGTTTGTTTGTTTGTTCCTCACAAGATCAAAACTCTCAGATATTCAGATATTCATATATTTGTAGACACACACAGACATACACACACAGACATACACACAGACAGACATACACACACACACACACACACACACACACACGCACATACACGGTATTTGCCATGTGTCTGTAACAGTATATACAGTAACTCTAGCTCTCCTCTTGCTTCCTCCTGTTACATCTCATTAATGTTTCAGCATTCTCCAAAATAATATATATATTTTTTTAAAATAATATACATGACTCCTCGCACCCTACACAGTGGTACAGGAGCTTGTAGACTGTCTACATGTCTCCTTCCCCCTTTTGTAAGTGGACTTCATAGTCTATAAATACCAAATGCACTATGTGTCCATTAGGAAGCTGTGTAGGATTCAGATACAGTATTTCCATGTCTTGGTACAATCTGTCCATTGGTCATGCACAGGGAGTTTCCACTGGTTTAGCCCCTCCCCCTCCCCCCTTCACAGAGACCGCGCTGAATAGAGCACGAGGCAGCACTGCGTCACCGCGCTCACCGCACACGCTTCCACACACACACACACACACAGAGAGAGAGAGAGAGAGAGAGAGAGAGAGAGAGAGAGAGAGAGAGAGAGAGAGAGAGAGTGAGGTGTAAACCGGTGGTGAAGCAGAGCAAACCTTATATCAGCGCACGTCCTTCTGCATCTGCTGCTGTTCTATTCCACACACACACAGGTAAAGCATGACTCTGCAGATTCTGTGTGCGTAATCACTCTTCCCAGTGTCCTTGGAACATTGCTGATACCGTAGTTTTGCCGCAGTGGCAGAAGCCACACCGGGTAGACATTTAGATTCAAAGAATCTCTTAAGTGCATCATTATAGACAAGTTTTTACTGCGTCATGTGCGCAGGGTCCTGGGACTTCACTTTCATGCGTCAGGACACCACAATGTCCCAAGCCGAAGAAACCAGTGTAAAAAAATAACAGGTTCATGGCATAATAATAATAATAATAATAATAATAATAATAATAATAATAACAATAAGGCACACTGTTCCTGTGAGAGGACATAATGCCCTTGCAAACCATTTTTACTTCAGGTTATAATAGTTGTATGAGTAAAAGGCAACAAGACGAATATGAGGCAAAACTGTAGAATTAGGCTCCATTTAGCTACTGGCAAAAACCGGTCAGTTCGTCCAGAGTCGCAAATCGCCGTTCCAGCTGATGCCTCTGTTCAAATGAGGTCGCGTGTCTGATTGGCTGCTGGCCGCTTGCGCCGTTTGACGCAGTGCCACACTGATATCCGCTCTTTAAACACCCTAATTATCATCACCCGAAGGGAGAAATACAGATTCAATATGCCCAGCGAGGACGTAAGATTCCCTGAACACTCTTATGTCACACATTAGCCGTGGGAAAAGAAGCCGACAGCGCAGTGATACCCGGTATAACCGCATTATGACGCGCGAGCGTCAGCGGATCATCACTGAGGGCGAATTTGTCAAATGTTTTTTAAAATCACAAGTATTTAAAATATATATATATTTATCCAGGATAGTTGGTATATAGAGTTATATGGCGGATGAGTTTTTAAAAGTTTGCAACTTTTTTAAGGAGACAATGTGTACAAATAAAGATGATCAGCTCTGTTTGAACAGAGGACATCCGGTCGTACACCTGTACATATGAAGCGGAAAGAGAAAGGGGGATGGCAAAATCTACAGCATACTCCACCATCACAAGGGCACTGCAGGTGATGAAAAAGTACAAAAGTTGTAGTAAAGATGATGAATTAAAGAAAAGTGACTGACTGGAATGAGAGCTCGAGCGTAAGAAGCTGCGTTACGCATCGCTGATGCTCAGCTGATTAAACCGATCAAAAAAAGGTTATATTATAACCAGCATAATATACAAACCATAAACATACAGGTACAGGGTTCCGGGTCCGAGTCACTAACCGGGACAGTGGTGTTAAAATGCACAAATATCTACAGGGAAACGACTTTTTTGTTCCAAATCTGACCGTGAGATTGTGATAGAGACACTGAGTTTCATGTCCAGCTGAGGTGTACCGTATTTATTTAATCTCAGCCTTAGAATGTGGAGGTAAAAAAAAAGTGAAAATCCGCATTACAGTCAATGTCATTCATTCACTGCTCAGCAGTGACACTGCAGTTCGTCTTGTTCGGAACACAAAGTTCTACCTCTCTCTATCTAACACACAGTACATGTATAATATCGGTTAGCCTAAACAATATATAAGGTAGTGCTAATTATACATTTATTGGAAAAGTAGAGGAAAGCTGAAAATTCTGGTTCTTACCCCCATGGTTGCGCAGTCAGTCGGGTCTCTTCAGCAGGTACAGTAAGGAGATGTCAGCCCTTTAGGATGTATAAAAGGGGTAATTTGAGTTTTTATAAGAGGACAGAGAAGTGCGAGGTTAACAAAGTGCTCTATATAGTTTAATTTTCGATGCGCTAATTGCTGAGGAGGCTACCTCACCGCAGCTTAGTTTTCAAAGTTTGGACACTGTGAAATAAAGTCGTTCCGTGGAACATAAATCTGACGAGTCGGATAACCTTCAACAATACTAAAAGCCAATTAAAGAAACTACAAAATGAAAAAAAAAAACAGAGAGCAGGGCAGTGCCGGTTCTTGAGGATGCCGGTCTCGCGCGCTGCTCTGGAGTTGAGGCAAAGCCGGCAAAAACTAAGAAGCCGCACTGTCCCGGTTCTCTGAGGGGTTTTGGGGGGCTTTTGTGTCCTTCCGCCGCAGCCGCATCACATCCCTCTGAAAACTACGCAATTCCGCCACATAAAGCTGCGCCGGTGGATGCGAGCGATGCGCAGCGGTTTGAGCGACCTAACCAAGCTTATTAATAAACCAGCTGCACTGACCAATCCAAATCTCCCGTTACGTTTTATGTATAGTAGACGTATAATGTGGCCAATCAACGTGAAAAAGACTGATTGAACGGACCAATCGGAAAGCTGTCCATGCCCCGCCTTCGTTACTGCAGAATTCCGAGGAATGACAGCAGCAATATAGTCTTCTCCCCAATAATTTACCGGATTTTGTAAGTTACGTTGTAGTTTTTACATTATACAGTGTTTATAAAAGAGTAGCCTACTGTATTTTTTTGCTTTGAACTGAATGTGAAATGTCAAAATATCAATATAACAGTATAACAGTGTGCTTATTTGCAGAAGAAGGTGTGGGAGCTCCACTGCGGTAGGCCTTTGTGACTCTACAAATCTAAACCATGGCAGGATTCCTTCATATTCAACACCACCAACACTTTTGCTAACATTACATTTTGTATACTTTGTATGCCATAGCTACAGTTACAGCTACAATGATTTATTGTCGCCACATTTATGCAGTATGTATAGTGTATTTTACAGTAGGATGTGTTTCTAGAAATTTATCAAATGTCAACTTGCTTTGTATTTGTATTGCTTTGTATGTGTACAATCTTCACAGTCACATTGTCTGTAGGGTAACTCACATGCAGTCATAAATGGGAATAGCCATATATATATACCTACTTTTCTAATATGCTCTTAGGCCATGGATAAACTAAATTCTGACTTCAGATTGTCTTGACATAATAATGCACAGCATTTGATATGTTCCTTGACAATATATGAATGAATTCTTACATGCTTACCCACTCTCTCACACAAAGTGTTGAGCCATCAGCTAATTTGCAATGGAAAGCAGGACATAAAGGAGAGGCACAGAGTCTAAGCTTTATTCTTTACTGGATGAGAACCTAATTTCTCTAAGATCAAGTGTATTATCTGTTCCTATCTGTTTAATATCTTATAGGGAAACTTTATAAATTGATTAAAGAGGAGCTGAAAGAGGGGCAACCTTAGTTAATGTCATGACAGTTGCTGCAGCAGTGTCTCATCGCTGATATCTCATGCAGACTGTGTAGTGTGGGCACTGAACCTCAACAGAGGACATGAAAGAGAGTTAGTTATATATGTATGTATATATAAGCATAAGCAGATATAAGTACTTCTGCAGTCCCTAATATTCAATTCAGTCTTGTGTATTTTAGATAGTCCCCATATATAGACCCCAAATTTCCTTTTTGTTTAAACTTTTGCTATTGTCCTTTGCCTATGCTTTCCATAAAGTTTTTTGAATAACCAAAATGGCCGTCCCCATGTACATATATCCTTGAGCAACCCAGCCCCCAAATCTCTCTCTGTCGGTCTGTCTGTCTATCTGTCTCTCTCTCTCTCTCTCTCTCTCACTCTCTCTCTCCTCTCTCTCTCTCAGGACAGTGAGAAAATTATCCCTGATTCTTGGTCTTTGGTCTCCACGGCAACAACAGTCAGGTGACCTTGCCTTGCTTCACAATCAATTTGCTGATTCACAGGAAAAACAGACAAAGAAAGATGGAGTGCAGGACATATGTAAAACTGGGACAGCTATCACAAAATATGAGCAGATAACCACTTCTTTAAGCCATATATAAAATTCCATCAAGACTGCTTTGTGTGAAAATGTGTGTGCGTGTGTATGTGTGTCTATGTGTGTGTGTGTTTCAAACTGCTTTCATATGTGAAATGTCAGACCTCAAGCACTCTGAGACTGAGAACAGAAAATAGGGTGTATTTTAATATCAGGACAAGGACCATGGGACTGAAAGTGTGGAGGAAAAGAAAAGATCAGGAGAAGACAGACAGGACTAGAGTTTTGGTAGAAGGGCAGGAAGGAGACAGATGATAGCAGTTGGACAAGAAGGTTGGAAATTTCAAGTCAATGGATGGAAAAGATAGTCCAAAATCAGAGAACAAAAAGAGCATCACCACTCAGCAGGCCGTCCCCATCTGACCCAGGGCTGAACAATCAATAGTGATAGTATTAATATATACAGTGGCAAGAAAAAGTATGTGAACCTTTTGGAATTTCATGGTTTTCTGAATAAATTTGTCATAAAATT
>JAOTRN010000046.1:23934584-23944683 GCA_028566695.1 Bagroides melapterus
GGTTATCTTCCCTTTCCAAAAACATCCACTCCTCTTCAAGTGTCTCCCAGTTTTATGTCTTGAGTACACACACCAATTATACACATATATACCATATAAGCCTTGAACAAAGTTATAAAAATTATACACATATATACCATATAAGCCTTGAACAAAATGAAGAGACTTTCACAAGAGTTATGTTCTGGTGAATATTTAGAGTAACCCCTTAATAGGTGTCAGGTCGATCAGGTCAACATACCATCCATGTCCCTGAACACACGGTAGACTACAAACATGGCTGATCTGAACTCCCCTTCCCCGAATTCACACACCTTGACACGTTCACAATCACCAGATTTCTGATTAAGTGCACCTGTTCACAATCACACACGGCTATTTCCGGCTCAAAAAACAAACATGAAACTATCCCCAAAATTTCTACCACTGGAAAATGGAGATTATTTTTCTCAGCCTTTGTAAAGCAAACCAATCTTTGGGACGATATTCTTATGTACTGATATTATCTCCATAATCCCGCTTTCTCTCCCCCAATCTTGAACTACATCTTTGAATTGAAATCACACATTTTCTGCAGTTTCCTCTTTTGCCTCATGATTGAACAACATCTAGAAGTGCAAATCTACAAAATTTAGCTATCAAATAGCAAGATTTCAATAAAAAATAAAATCTCATTAGTCACTTAGTATTTATTAGTAAATAGTATTTCAACTGATTTGTGAATGAAGACTTTACGAAGATTAACATTTGTTGAACGGCTGGTTTATATGAAGGCTCTGCCACTATGGATGAGCCACCACTGATAAGTAGGAAGTTTACAGATGGTCAGCTTTTACTGCTGGAGGTTCAGCATAGAAAAAAGTGTGTGACAAAAATCTGGAGTAGACTTAGTGTCAGGAATAGCAAGGATAAAACCACGACCAAAATACAGGGATAAGAAAAACACGATTTATTAACTGAAAAAACAGGGAGGGGAAAACAAAATCACTCAAAAAATTTACTTGAAAACCGGCAAAACAAACATGAACCATAAACCGACAGAAAACAAGACGAGGTTTCCACAAAGCTAATAGCAATCCAGAGGAAATAAATAAACAGAAAAATTTAACTAATTAGAAACAGGTGAGCAAAGACAGGACACGTGACAAAAAACACACTGCCGGAACACCCCCCAAGGTTCTGGCAGAGAATGTCCAAGCAAAGTCCTGACACTTACAGTTAATTCAAGAGTGATGATGGCACAGAGTAGGACTGTTTTAAGTAACAGAGTAACAGGCAAATCAACTTACAAATACGCACATATACACAAATTGACTAATATGAGATTGTTACAGATCCCAGTCCAAAAGCTTGGGTGTTATATGGAGTTGATTCCTCACCACTATGTTACAGATATTAAAGCCTCCACTCAAGTGTTCCTGTGGAGATCTGTGTCCATTCAGTCAAAAGAGCATCAGTGAGGTCAGACATTCATGTTGGATGTGAAGATTCAGCTCATAATTGACCTTATAGAGGAGTTCAGTGGAGTTGAGGACAGGGCTTTTTTCATGGACTGATAGGAGTTTTTTGGACATCCCATTCCATACCCATGGGTATTAATATACTGCCACTGTTAGTTTACAGCTGAGCTGGAACCCAGATTCATTTGAAGCAAATGAAGCAAAATGCAACTAGAAGTTATCCCATGGGAGCCCTGGATGAATAAAATTCATTGTGGAGTTGATCTGGGAGTGGGACCTTATTTATCCTTATAAATATGATTGGCAGATTTTACTAGTGGTAAAGAAACTAGTAAACACTAAAGCAGTAAATCCTGCTAAAGAGACAAGCAACTGTAGTTCCCGTTCTTGTTGCTTTCCTTTCAGTGTTGATTTATTGCTGTTGCTCCACCATCTGCTGCTGAGTCAGTATTTTGTCTTATTGGATGAGTGGGGCTTCATAATCAAAGTGTCACCAACTCAAGAAAGACTCAAGGTACAGGCTGGAAAGAAACAAGTGTGTGGTCTATTAATAAATAAAACACAAACACCAGGACAAAACTATCATATAAACACTAAAGACAACATAAGATATACAAGAACAGATGACTTCACAGAAAATTCCTCTGCAGAGAGGTAGAGTGTGTGTACTCATTTGACCATCATGTCCAGTAACATACAGGCATGAGAACCCAGACATTCTCTTTCACATCTCACTCTCCCTCTCAGCTTGATGAAGCTGATGATTGTTGCTGTGGTGATGTCATTGGTTTCCTAGCAACTGCTGTCCCTGGGTTACCCATGACTAAGGCTGCAATGGGAACATTTTGGATTATTTGGGGGTTGTTGAGTTCACCTCTCATGCCTAAGCACTTCATTTCCATGAGAACTCCTCTCTTGCCTCTCTGATAATGCAGATAAGGCAGCATCATGTATGTTATCCTTTTTTTAGTGGATGACACAGACCTAGCAGGAGACAGGGATGATGACACAGCACATTCAGACATACTCACCCCTTTTAATGGATTAGCATAGCCACAAAAGATTTGAAACACCAGTGTTAGACTACAGTGTTAAATTACAGAGGTATAAAATCAGATGTAAAACATTAGTCGTTTTAATAATGTTTAATAAACAATGAATCATGTACTGTAGGTTCTGTAAAACATTCCATAGAGGAAATAATTAATCGTTTGGATTCAAAGGGTCAACTGATATTTCACAAGAACCACTTGATATCACTGAATCTGATGATACAATGTGATTCAGTAGCCAAATAAAGTGTGACAAATTTTATTCAGAATCTCGGGTAGACTTTGAGTTAATTCAGTGGGGCCTTGGAGAAAGCCTATGTTAAGTATCAGAGTTACAATCAGATCACCTTGTTAGCCTCTTTACACTTGGCTAAATGAATATGGACAACTGATTAGCACACCTACCCATTACTGTGCAAATATAATATCCACAATTGTTCTGGGAAAGATTTCTACAAGAATTTGCAGTTTGTCAGTGAGAATTTGTGACCATTCAAAGCATTAGTGAGGTCAGGCAGTGATGAGAAGGTCTGGCTCCCAATCAATGTTTCAGTTTATCCCAAAGAGTTCAGTGGAGTTAAAGTGCTCTGTGCAGGAGTTTATCTTCATCAAACCATTGGTTTTATGGACCTTGCTTTGTGCACAGTTACAAAATAATGATAGAATATGTTGCCTAAAATGTCTGTATGATGCAGCATTAACTGTACTCTTCACTGGAACTATAGGGCCATGCACAATACCCGAAAAACAACCCAAGGCCATTTCCCTCTGCAACTACACTTTTTTCCACTAAGCTATGTGGTAGGCAGAGCTCTCCTGGCATCCACCAAAATTCATCCATCGGACTGTCAAATAGAGAAGTGTGATTCATCACTACTGAGAAGACAATTCCACTTCTCCAGAGTCCAGCTAAGACTTGCTTTTTTGCACAGTGAGTTTAGGCTTTTGGTCATGAAAAGACATTTCATGAAGCTCCCAACACACGTTTTTGTGCAGATGTTGCTTCCAGAAACAGGTTGGAACTCTGTAGTGAGTGATGGAACAAAGGATAGGTGATTTGTATGCACTTCAACTCTAAGCATCCCCGCTCTATGAGTTTACATGGTCTATTGCATGGTCACTGAGCTGTTCTTGCTTCTACAATTCCAATTTCAAATAATTACACTTACCGGTGAGAAGGGCAGATTGAGGAGGACTTATGGCAAACCTGGCCTTCTATGATGTGTAAATTCAGTGAGCTCTTCAGTATGACCAATTCTACTACCATTGCTTGTCTAGGAAAATGTGCTTGATTTTATGCCTCTCTTAGCAGTGGAAGTGCATGCTTAAAAATATTAATTATTTGTAAAACTCTGTCTGTCAATTTTTGATTAATCAATTTATAAGTAATTCATTTGTATTTTATAATCATTTATCTTGTTTCATTTCAATCATTGTTCTTTAAAGTTGTTTCATCCCTGGATGTGGACGTACAGGCTGATTGTAGACTTCATACCTAAAGCTGTAGTGCTTTTATTCCTTGTCCACAATCAATTATATATTATATAATAATGACTAATATTTACATTTGAGTGGAAAAACATCATTAAAGGACAATGTGTGCCTCTGGAAAATGACCTTTACTGTAGTCTAATCTGCAAGACAGCACCCTCCTTTGGCAAAACTGAGCACGTAGACCCACAGCGTGAGCAGCCCAGAGTCTGGCCTATATATATACTGTAGCATATATGAGGAAGTATATTTTACCTTAAATATATCTGATATTTTTTCACTTATTGACTAGAAGATAAAACTGACACTGCACCCTCAGGTACAGTATGTCTTTGTAGTGTCTTTTTTTGTCATTGATTGCCACCTAGCGGTGATGTTTATACATTGTACACGACTGGAAAGCTCCATGCTGACTCAGCGCAGATATTTCAGTGTTTCTACGATCAGTTCATCGTAAAATACAGCAGGAGTGGAGTTCATCATATCCAAGATTTTCCTCTTTTCAACAGAAATGTCTGTCACTTTAAACCTGGTGAGGCAGAAGGAACTTTGAGATATATTTCAAGACCTGACGGAGGAAATTAAAGCAGACTGTTAAAACGCACTTTAACCACTAAGGCAGTTACTTTGTGTTCTGTGGCGTTTTACATCCACCGCTAATGTCAGAATGTAAAATGTTAAAATATTAAATGTAAAAATTTTTTCTATAATAATTTCTGTGTTGAATGGATAATCAACCAAACTGCACATGTGAACCTCCTAGCAGAGGCAACCATGATAACGCCATCTTTCTGCGACCAGCTACAAAGTTTGATGGCTTAGTGGCGCAATCAATTTAACAGTGTTAAACTACTCTTACTCTCTGTGTGTGTGTGCAGGCGCGCAATGTGTTTGCTGCTATTTTAACTGCTAAATATCTAATAAAATACTAGTACTACTACTACTACTAATAATAATAATAATAATAATAATATACAGTACATACATATGTGATCTGTGTGTCTGTTAAACAGAATTTGTGCCCTTGTCAGTGAATTTTTCTGGACGTCCTCTCCCTGGGTGATCCACAACACTTCCGGTCCTTCTGGATTTGTTAATTTGGCATGAATGTCACGTCATGTGCTCTCCATGTTTCCTGATAAAGTCCATCGTAATCTGGCAACAGTTTCCTGATCCAGTGGTGAGAAACCTATCTGTACTATTCATACCTTATTTTGTTAAAGGCATTCTAAAGGGTTATCTGAAATATTTAAAAAAAAACAAAAAAAAAAACGAATGAAAGTATGTGTTATTTATTTATTGCTAAAAAGTGTTAATTTCTCATTAAGTACTTTCTCTTGTTGGTTTAAGTGGAATATTTGTACTCATATGTGTAATGGTATTATTTCATACATTATTCCATATGATATTTATGAACGGTGCCACTCATTCTGTAGATGAGATATTGACAGTTACATATTGCCTTAATCAATACGCAAAGCATGATAGCTAATTATCTAAAATAATTCATATGGCTGTTAGAATCTTTACATTACAAGTAAGAGTACAGAGAGTAAAACTGACATAACTTATAGTCATATTAGACAATGGCCATCAATAAAACCCCTTATCGATTACCGATTACCTTTAACTAACATCTAACTTAAAGAGCTAATTTACAAAATTTAACTAGCAATAGCTCATTTAGCAAGCTAGATTTCAAACCTTTGCATACTTCATTCATTTGAGATTTAAAGGCAGTTTTTAATTTATAAGAAAACAAACACAGACTAATGTGTTTTTAAAGTTTTTTTTATTGAAAGGTGAAAATAAAAATACGAAGAGTGAAGAATTTATAAATTGTCTTTGGTAAGAGCTCAAGCCAAAGAAAAAACTGTTATATGCAAGTGCAGTGAATAAATTAAAATTTTTGTAAACATTTCTCACTGTTCAATTAATCTATTAGTATTTTGTGTTCTCCCCCTGCTCAGACTGTTTTCTTTCTTCTCCAAAAGACATTTGGGATCTTTAAATTGTCTATTGTGTGTGTGAGAGAGAGACTGTGACTGTGTGATTGTGTCCTGCATTGGATTGACACCCTGTCCTGGGTGTCCTCCATCTGAGTGGCCTCTGTCCTCTGGGGTAGACTGCAGGTTCCCCCAAGACCCTGAGCAGGAGAAAAAGTA
This sequence comes from Bagroides melapterus, assembly GCA_028566695.1. Classification (NCBI taxonomy): domain Eukaryota; kingdom Metazoa; phylum Chordata; class Actinopteri; order Siluriformes; family Bagridae; genus Bagroides; species Bagroides melapterus. The sequence continues at coordinate 23,940,753 of JAOTRN010000046.1, forward strand.
CATATATCTGCATACACTATTCTTAAATCTGCCTTTATAGCTGAAAGCTCCAAATAAAACAAGTACTCAAGAAAGAGGTATGTTCTGAAACAACCACCACCAATTTATTAATCTAATACTGTCAGTTAGATAGATAAACAGTATGTTTGCTGTAGAAACAAAGATAATAGCAGCAGAGAAGAAAAAAAAACAGCAAATGTGCCTGTTGTCACAGTATAAAAGCAGCCAAAGGAACCACAGAAGAACCTTCAAGCTCTGAGATTTATAACAGAAGAAATCAGAACCAAGTTTTGTGTTGACGTTCACACAGGAAGCCATTTTCAATAAAAGAACATTATATAATGAAAGTGTATAAAAGTCTAATTACTGAAAAAAAATAATAAAGCTTTAAAAACTCATGGATGAGTGTAAAAAAAACCTGCAGTCCTGCTATAAACACAATCACATTGCTTCCGTGGTTTAGAGAATTCAAGAGCAGGAAAACTACATGAAGAGAGATATCAAAGTGAACAGTACACACTCACTGCTCTGCATAAATAATGGCACAATAAAAGAAGAATGTGAACATTATAACATTATCTTATGTGCAAATCGCAGATAACTGCACTCAGTGATTGTTGTGTCCTGTCAGGGTTTACAATGGTATTTTTCCATCATGTACATCATTATAAAAAAAAAAAACATGCAAAAAATGGTTTATAAAATAATGCTGATCAGGAGCCCAATAAAGTAGTTCAAGATCACTTTCCTCAATCCTAATGTGTTTGTTAAAAAGTAAGTAAATGAAAGTCAGATGAATATTTTTGTTGAGTTGTAACTAACTCTCCACTCAGACCAGCCACTGTGGAAGCACAAAGCAGCAGCTACTGCAGATGCCCAACTTGAATTGTTGTGTTTTTTTTTGTTTGTTTGTTTGTTTTGTTTTGTTTAATGAAAGTAAGAAAATAGTTAATATAGAATGATATATACATTTATTTTTACCTACATGTTTTGGTATTATTGTAAAAGCCCTTGATGAAAGATGCAGGGGTTCTGTTTATTTTTATTCCCCATTCATGTGTTAAACACCAAAGGGGAATTTAACACAGGAAGGAAGTGATGATGTGAGAGTAAAGAATTGGTGGATGTCAGACAACCTGGGGCCATAAGATTTGAATTTCAGAAGAATTTTTAGTATTTACCTTATTTGGATTTGGATCATTAAAAAAAAAACTCATCAGCTGATATTTTTGCCATCTCATGTTGATTGTAACATCAGGGATAAAAGATGAAGGTTTGTTGCTGTAATGTGTGCTAGAGTGTAGACAGACAGCAGACTGTGGCTTCATGTGATCTTATTCTTACTCTTAAATGAATTTTTGTAGAGTTCCAACAGCTTTAATTGAATCTCTCTCTCTCTCTCTCTCTCTCTCTCTCTCTCTCTCTCTCTCTCTCTCCCTGGCCAGTGTATATGACTCAGTGTAATTTTTTCTACACAATCATGGGAGCAGACATAAAACTGTCCTCCCTGGATAAGGATGAAGGGTTTTCATCCACCCCCATTTCCGTCTCTTGGAATTCGTAATACGGGGGGGGCATCTCACTGTCCTCCAAGCCAGAGCTGGTGTTGGGGTCAAATGCTTTCGGAGGATCGTCATCTTCATCGTCACCGTGGTACGAGTCCAGATCCTGTAAGAGATGAAAACAGTGACGATGATGTTCAGCATAAGAGTGACATCAGGTGTAGAGATTCTGGAGACAGAGGATGCTGTTAATAATGAGCCACAGCGATCAGACCTGCCATATGGCTGAACAAAATAACTAATGAGGAAAAAAAAGAAACATGTAGTCTGCTGTAAAAGTCAACACCACTGGTATAAAATATTAGCCAAACATCTCTGATGAAATAGAGGAACCAGCTTTATTTATTCACTGTAGCATGTGAACTATTCCAAACAACAATATTTACAGTATGTACATTAATATACCATGTGCAACACTCTCTTAATTCACAAGCGCCCTTTCTGTATATTTTGTAGCTACAGATTTCTTTCTCTTGTCTATTCTGAAACAGTCTCTGACAAAAGAATTTCCTTCAGGATGCACAGACTAAAACACTGGCATGTCCTGGTTTATAAATCTATCCTCAGTCTGCTTCCTTCAAATCTTCAGACCTACATATGTAGAAAACATGCAGGTAGCTACAGCCTTCCATCTTAGGAATTTTACTTCTGGTCTTTTCCATTCCATTTCCATTCCCTCTACCTGGATGAATTTGCAAAATGAGCTGAAACTTAAGGAGCTGATGTCCTTAAAGTGATTTTAAATGAAGCATCTGGCTTTAGATGATTTATCTGATTCAGTCATGTTCTGATACTGAGCCACTTCTCATTATATGTTTTATTATTGTTGTAATTTGATTCATTTCTGTAGGATGTTTTATGCTTTTACTGTATGTATGTATGTATGGCCAGGAAGCTCTTGCAAAAAATGTTAATCTTAATGTGTTTTTCCTGGTTAAAAAATGGAAAATATAAATTCTGATAGGATGTGTCCCAAATGACTGGGTACTGTACACTTACACTACACACTATGTGTCGTATGGACTGTTGAATGACACTGCTTTAGAGGGATACAGTGAAATTTTAAAATGTTGAAATAAAAAAATCACACAAAGTCATTTGTGGACTTTAATGTATGCAATTCAATTAATTGATAACTTGTGCATCTAGTATTAGTGGGAAAGTCGGAAACAAAGTTCGGCCTGTCGTATTGTGATGACATCAAGCTGTTAGACAGAGGCACTGGACATAATGCTGCTTTACTCTCAACCTCAAGTTCAAGGTCAAGGTTTTCAGCAATAGCCAGGTAGTGTGTTAAATCTAGAGTTAGGGCCTTAGTCTGAATACTGATATGCATAGGATCTATATTTTTTATTAAAATCCAAGTGTGCTGGTCCTTTATATCTACAGCCAAGAGGCACCTGATACACATTTTTTTTCATTCTGTGGCCATGAAGATACAGAAAATGTAGTTTTATTGCAACAGATGTAGCATGTAGATGAAATAAACAACACCAAAAGCAATACCAGACCAAAATGTGAGCTAATGTAAAAGACATTTGTATGATGTCTTATTCACTGGAGTGTCATCAGACATCTTGGAAATGTTTTCTCATCCAGTAGCTTGTAGTACTGCTGTGTGTGTAGGTGTGGGTGTGTGTGTGTGTATGTGTGTGTAAGAGTAAGTATTCTCACCGTCACTGGTTCTACTCTTTGTGTCTCGTAGTACTCCAGTGGAACGTTGTTTTGGGTGTTGCTGCCAGGTTGGTGCACAGCCTACATCACACACACACACACACACACACACACACACAGTAAGATGGAATAAATTAATCAGACCTCAGACAAAGCCAGAGCTTTTTGAGCATGTTGAGATTCTGCAGTAGATCAGTGTAGTTACGCATTGATCCACATGGTGGCAGTACAGCACCGAACACAGGAAATCTATTTTACACAACTACAATGACCTGCACACTGAGCTACTGTTCTTTTCTGATTCTTCTTTCCCGTTATGACAAAACCCCTCTGTTTCAAATCGAGCTCATTTGTAGACACACTGCCATGTCCAGAGCTCAGCAGTGAACCATGAGCTATATCATTGTGTAATATTTTAAACAAAAATCTGTTGTTTTTTCCCTAATCTGTCACCAGTCTGTAGAGTCACAGAAGCTTACAGTTGCCTTGACTGAGGAAGTTTGAAAGTAAAGCATTTCTATATAATATATAAATCAGGATTAATGAATTAATTATTAACTTGTAATAAAGTCTGTGTCTGACTTACACTGTAGGAGATCTTGTGCTTCTGAGGAGGAGGAGGCTTGTGACTGGGTGGAGCACTGTAACACACGTGCATACACACACACGCACGCACACACGCACACACACACACA
>JAOTRN010000046.1:23961877-23973931 GCA_028566695.1 Bagroides melapterus
CTGATACTGATACTTTATTTGCTATAATCATTGATGCTATAATCACTGATCCTCTCCACACATATGTGTATAATTTTGTTTGAAAATCCTTACATGAAGATTTGATGTAATTTTCTTGTGAGGTAATGCTATCTGGTTTATCTTTTTTGTGCATAATAATAATATCAAAATAGTCCTAAGTGAATCTGATCCGATCGCTAACACACACAGAATCGATGCAGCTCTCACACACACTGTCTCCATCATGCAAAATAACTCAAGGACGTAAATCACAACACAGCCGGAACGGGACTACCATGAGAATAAAGGCAGCATGGAAAGAGTTTTGATGCTGAATAAATTAAAGTGGACAGTGCTGGTGGCACCGCAATCTTTTTAAAGGTTTTACATCAACCTGCGTCTTTATGACAACCACAGAAAAACGCAGTATCAAAATATCATTGCATCTGAGTGTTCCAGGTCTCCAGTGCTGTATTGAGGCAGGGGTCTCCAGGCAGAGCTCCACGGTTACCGTCTCCTGGGTGACGGCACAATGAGAGACGATGAGAGATAAGATCTGTCTTTCAGCAGACTGATCTGAATTTTAAGCCCTTGCACACTAACCATAAGTTCCTGTAATGACCTGTTTATATCTGCTCTGTAATAGTTGTAGACTTTAATTTATATCCGTAAACCATTAATGTCAAGCTCCAGCCTGAAGCACAGTAAATTTATTGTATATTGAAATAAAAGAGCTTCTCATCTAAGACACATTCACTACAATGTTATTAAAGCCAGTGCTTCAGGAAAAGAGACACTGAACCTTCCAGTGTGCAGAAATTTAGCTCGGCTTGTTACTCAGTAAGAGTGTGAAATGTACAGATTGTTTAGTGTACAGGTTTCAGAGCTGGACAAACTAAAAGACTAAAGCCCTGCTGCATCGTTCTCTTTTAGCTGAGGGCTAATTCCCACTGATGTCACTATCAGGAGGTAGATGAACACAGCAAAACAACAACATTGAATTGACCCAAATTAAACCTGTTTCAAGACGTAATCAACTGTTGGAAGCTTTTCATTTTCTTGCTCAATTTACAGATAATTTTGATGATTTTTAAGCATGACTTTCTAGAAAGAAGAAAAAAATTATCTCAATAAGCAATTCTATTAAGGAATATGAGCTAAAATTTGACAAGTTTAAAGATATTTTAACATGCTGAGATGTTATTAATTAAAGTGTAATGGCATTACAGGTGAAGTAAAAAGCTTTCTCGAAAAAGAAGTTTAGATGTTAAGATCCAAAGCTAAAGCTCATGTGTAAATTACGGTATGTAAAATGAATATGTAAGTCATTCAGGGTGAATGTTTGGTCACCAAATTAACAACTACACCCATGACATACACTCATAAAGACAGTGTTGCATGGAAGCAGTGAGTCTGAACAAACACACGTATGTCTGAAGTTAATCTGTGTGACAAAAACCACAAGTCAAACGGTCACAACATGAAAACGATTTTGAGCCGTTACGTCTTAAGTCTTGATTCTTCCTTTTTGTTTGGACTATTCTGCCGACACAAAACACATCACTTAAAGAAATCCATGCCTAAGGCAGGCCTGTATTATTATTTCACCTTGTTGCATGAACAATCTGTGGCACAGCAGACATTTCCACTTGCTCTCTCCTGACGTGGCTCAAGGGCTAATAGCACTTACTGGCGGAAACACTAACGAAACAAGATCAATCCTTTAAAGGGATATGAGCTAGTCTCTGAAAAATTTATCAGAAGGTCTCACGTTTTTGTCGTCTGTGAGGTGCATGGAGATAAAAGAGATTGCGGCGCTCCGGCAGGTCTTTTGGCCTGTTTCACAGAAGCCTGCGCTCTCTCACCTCTTAACAGAACAGGCTACTGTCACAGCTGATTAAGTAAAGACACTGGAGGCTTTCTCGAATCTGATCCGACCTGACATGGCAGTGCTGAGCATATTTATACATTTATGTAAGGCGAGATCACATTAGCTTTCATACGAGTTGGCACCGGTTGCTTGAGAGCAGGACGGAAACAAATGTCAGGACCAAAGCCGCCATATGCCTGAAGGCTCCGGTACATAACAAAGTCTGGTGCAGAAGCCTGCATGCTGTTTGAAGGCTGGACTCGGTGGGTGAATGCAGAATAAAAATCAATGCTCAATTGCTCCAATTTAATCCAATCTACTCCAGATGTACTCACTCAGCCATGACATTTCTAGGGTCCACTGGTTGCTTGTTTTTGTACTGGAGCTCTAAGGCTAGTGTAGCTAACACTAATGGAAGATATTATGTCATAAACATCACCTTTAAATCACACACTTTCTTAATTAACATTAAAACAGTTTCAATAATCATTACAAGAGCACAACTAGTATCACTTTCTCCCCCTTTAAGTACACACAGAGAAGAAGCTTTTATTTGTCATATATGCATCAATACACAGTCAAATTCTTTTCTTTGCATAAGTCAGAGCACAGGGTCAGCTACAATACAGTATCCATAGAGCAGAAAGGGTTGAGGGCCTTGCTCAAGGGCCCAAAAGTGGCAGCTTGGTGGTGCTGGGGCTCAAACCCCTGACCTTCAGTTCAGTATCCCAGAGCCTTAACAATTGAGCCATTACTGCAGCTTAGAAATCTGATTCCACATGGACAGGGTAAGACCAATTTTAGCACTCTTAAAAAAGAGTAGCAGACCTTCTTTAAGTTAGCTGAAGATCTGTAGCGGAAGATCTACTTTGAATTTGAGTCTGTATCATTTTCAAGATATCAGGATAGATCCTGTTAGTGGTTCACAAGGTCACAGACAGAATACCAACAGGCTAAAAAACTCTTTTCTGAGGTAATATAGCAAGAAAATGAACACAGACAGCACAGACAGCAAGTCTAGTAGTTTCTAATGCTAGTACTTCAGGAAGAGGTAGAGCGTTATTCCTCCAATGAAAGCAGTCAGATTTTGAGAAAGTTCATTCCACGACCTTGGTGCTAGAACACAGAAGAGTCTTGATGTGAGTCTTCCTTGTACACTGAGAGATGAGTGATGGAGGATTCAGTCAAGCAGATGCTAGAGTATCAGAGGGAGCGTGGTGCAGTGTGGAGGGTGATAAATGATTTAGGGTAGGTGTGTGCTTGCCAGTTTTGGCTTTGTTGGTAAGCATTCTTGTTTTAATCTGATGCAGGCTGCTACAGGAAGTCAGTGTAGGTGGTGTAGAAGAACTTCGAAAGGTTGAAAACAACTCACTTAGCTGTTTTCAGGATCAGTTGCAGAGGTCCAATGTTGCTCAGAGGCAGGCTATACAGGGAGTTGCAGTAGTCTACGCTTGACTTCATCGGCAGTAAGCATAAAATTGTTTAAATGACATTTTTCCCTCTATCTGCTCATTCCATACAGGTATACATGTTGTATAAGTGATGTTGCTCTGTTTGAGGCAGACAGAACTAACCTTGTCTTTGTGCTTCATCGAAGAAAAGCTTCTATCTCTAAAAGTGCATCGACTGCCTCAGGGTTTGCCTGCTCTGACCTGGGCCTGTGTTGTACAAATTTAACAAATCATCCCAATTTTTATCCTCTAAATACCAAGTGGGTGTTTGTGCACACTTTAATGGAAAGCCCTCTTGGCAAGGAACAAACTGGCTACAGGACAAGAATGAATCTCCATTGTACATTAAAGCTGTGCAGGACCCTGGCACAGGCCTTAAAGTGTTGCCTAGGGTGCCATCTAGAAAGAGGCATCATGTTGCCTCAGTCAGTTTACCAGTACCAGTGCTTTCTTTTTCTCTTTCACAGCTCATACAGATGGCGCCCCGACTTAGCTAGGATGTAGAGAATTGGCATGCACACGCAGCACACACTCTTACCTGTTTAAACATAACATTGGCTGGAATTTACAAACCAGGGTTGTTCTGGATTATCCGGATTGTACTGGTGTGGGTGCAGGGTGTTATTCCAAGCAAACAGAAGCCACTCCCGAGTCTACGGAAAGCCAAGCTCAACTGTTTAAACAGGTGGAATCAGGTGCTTGGAATGGAAACCTGTCCCCACAATGGACGTTTCCAGATAAGACTGGACACCCCTGAAATTTGTGTCAAGGGTCTTGTTCTGTTGTTTTTCAGATGAAAATAAAAACATTTCTGATAGTAAGCTCTAAAGCTTTGCCACACCAATAAAAATGCACCAGGGTGTGTGAATGTTTGCTGTGCTTACTAACTCATGGTCACAGTGAAACAGTGTACAAAGCAGTGTGTCTACCGCAAGTGTAGCTTTTCATGGAACTGGTATGTGCACTTGCTCGCCTCGGTGATGTCACCTGAGAGGTGTGCTTATGTCACGATTGTCTCAGTGTCACAAAAACCACAGTGCAACTCAGGACACGAGATATGTGAAGAAGTCAAGTAAACATCCTTTATTCTGTTTTCACGGCCAGTCAAAATACGTTTCGCTACATATTGTACTGTGTGTGGAAATATAAAAAATGGAATTTATATTTCAGGCTGAGATATTTTGAGACTCATAGCATAAACACATCACATCACAAAATCTCAGGCACAAATCTGTCCTTCGTGGAGCAGACATAAGCAAACTACTTTTAACCTTGTGAATCAACTCGATGGCTGTTCTTTGATACGGTCAACAAAACTGACAGAGAGAGTGTAAAGTGCTAAGGCTTGTACTTTGGAAAGCTGGATTCTCCTGGCACTGACAGTAGCAATGTGCTGAATCAGGCATGTAGAAACTGTGACCTGTGAGACTGTACAAACCAGTAAATACTTTTTTTGCAGTTGCTTCACTGAAATTGTTATTGTATACTGTTCTTTCTGCTTCTTAGCTGAGATCATTTCAGTATTGCAAAATGTCACCAGTAAGCTATTACGTCACTGAAACACTGCCCTGTGTCTCTACAGTGTTTATTAGCATGCTATCAGGAAGTAGTAGATCTTGTTTTGGTTACAATAACCGTGACACAAACATGAGTCTTCTCTTCACTTTGAGAGTAAATGGTCAGATAAGAACTGCGGTATGTGGCCTCGCAGGCCAAACATCAGCCAAAATCCATGACTCAACATATTCGAATGGACTCGGCTCACAGATACTCTTCTTCCTGAACTTCTTCCTGACTCATGTTTATCTAGTAGTGTCTATCTGAAGACAAAAGCTCATCAGGACCCTGACGCATGAAACAAATGGCCAGCTGAGACAATCAGCTACCGAAACCAAAACACTGTAATGTTTGAGAAGACTGTTCCTGCCAGACTGGTTTAGCACAATGGCTACTATATAATCCTGTGGGGTTTTTTTTCTCTGCCCGGTTGATGGAGGCTCTGCTGAAAAGGTTAGAGTTTCGGGTCACTTCCAAAATAAGCTCTTTTTTCCCCACAGTTACTCGATGAGAAGCAGGTGAGGTGGTTCACATGTGGTGATGAGAGCGGCAAGACTTTGTGCTGGACAAATTAGAAAAATGAGGTTTGGTCATTAAAAGTGTTCATTCACACCAAAAATAGCTCCATGAGTAAGTGTGAATGGAAAAAAAAAACAGAAAAATTAAAAGTGTCAAAAGAGCTAGGCATGTACTTGGTTTTCTTTGACCAGGGCTTAGTTTTGTGTGTGTGTGTGTGTGTGTAGCTAAGAATATAAAAGACTAAATGCCAAGCTGGAAAAAAAAGGCTGAGAGATAACACAGGATGTCACAGAACATGAGGTTGTTTGAACTGTAGGGCATTGTGGGAAATATGTGAATGACCTTGGTCAAGACTGCAGTTAGGCAGGGTAAACATAGCCTATCCACAATCTCGAGGACACACACACACACACACACACACACAAACTCTCTCTCTCTCTCACACACACACACACACACACACACAGACATACACACTCACACACAAGAGACAGGACACAAAGACAGAATGTAAAGACAGAATAAAAGTTAAGGTTGTATATACAGTAAGTATATAAGTAAATTATGTTAATGTAGTATCATCAGCTGTGTAATAAACATGTGTGAAGCTGCAGGAGGACGTTTGAGTGGAAGTTGATCTTTGAAATTGGGTTATAACACCATATTACAAAAACACCATACATCATCAGCCATAATGTTAAAACCAGTGACTGGTGAAATGAGTAATATTGATTATTTCATAACAATAGCACCTGTCAAGTGGTGGGATACATTATACAGCAAGTGAACAGTCAGATCTCGAAGCTGATGTGTAGGAAGCAGGATGAATTTGCAACATGAGGATCTGAGTAACTGTGAAAGCTAGACAACTGAGTCAGAGCATTATTAAAACAGCAGGACTCATGTGGTGTTCCCAGGATGCAGTTGTTACTACCTACAAAAAGTGGTCCGGTGTCATGTGAACTCAAGGCTCAGGGGCACTCAATGTTCTGCTTGGGTCCTGGCATTCAAGAGGATGTTTCTTTGACATGTTCCTCTTACCTGACCAACCTGACATGTTGGTCATTGCTGAAGACCAAGCACATGCTTAATGGTAGCGTTATTCTCTAATGACAGTGGTTTCTTTCAGCAGGATAATGACCCCTGCTACGCTACAAAAACTGTTCAGGAATGGTTTGAGGAACATGACTTTATGGTGTCAAGACTTTAAAGCGTTGACTTGATCCCCAAATTCCTCTGATTTCAATCCAATTGAGTATCTGTGGGATGTGCTGGACAAACATGTCTGATCCACAGAGGCTCCACCTTACAACTTACAGGACTTAAAGGATCTGCTGCTAAAGTCTTGGTGCCAGAAACCACAGCACACCTTCAGAGATCTCACTGCATTGATGAATCAGCAGCAGGTGGCTTTAATGTTATAACTCATTGGTCTATACTTTTAATACTATTCACTATTTTATTATATACTGAATTTTACATGTAGTTCTTTATGATACTACATTTTCAAGGCTATATTTAATCATATAGTAACGCTGGCTCTGGAATTTGACTACAATGTCGCTGAGCTCAGCTAAATCAAGATGCCTAACAGTAGATATACATCTGTGTTTACTGACTTTTAACTGCCTGCTTTTATTGCTCTGAGGCAGTGTTTATTTATTATCATGTTTTAATGTACTGTTTAAAAGAGTTGCTCAGTTAATGCAAGAAATATGCAGTTTAACTAAACATTTAGAAAAACTAGTTATTTATCTCTGTCTAAATAGCAGCATTTTAAAAATAAACAGCAAACACCATTTTGAAGTGAGATGACTGTAGGAGAATGTATACCACAAACTCTGGACTTCTGGTTGTTCCCAGAATATCAAAGTCTACTAAAGGTGCTAGAGCCTTCGTATTTATCTCCCAGATTGTGAAAGCTCCAGTTGGATTCTGCTTAATGAGGATTTCAGACATTCAAAAAGAAGATGCCAACTCCATGTCGTCTTTGAGGACAACAAGCTTCTAATCAATACACAATTATCAGACAGTATCAGACTGTATAAAGGACATTATTCATAATAAGACTCTCTGGTGTTTATACCAGTTTATAATCACACCCTCCAGTGTCACCTAAATGAGGGTGAGGTTTGCTTTTGAGTCTGGTTCCTCTTAAGGTTTCCTCCTCAGGCTTGCTCGTTGGGGATAAATACAAACATATTTAAATATAAGTATAAAATTATTCTTTAATATTCATTTTTAAAAGATTTTTTTTGTTTGATTTTTTTTATAAATAGCCGCTATAATGTGAATAAACACTGTTTCATGCTGCCATGTGTTCCCTTTCTTGGTCAATTAGTTTATCTATTTTATTTCCATAAAAGTTCATTTAAAATAATAGCTAAGAGATAGATTTGTTGTAGAATCTTATCGACTATGTCAGATTATCAGAGGGTCAGAAATCTACATACAGTATGACATTATATAGTGGCAGTGCCTTTTAACTGCATGAACTTGGATCATGTGCTTGGTGTAGCCTTCCACAAGCTTCTCACAATATGCTGCTGGAATTTCAGATCATTCCTCCTGGCAGAACTGGTGTAACTCAGTCAGGCTTGTGAGCCTCCACACTGAGACAAACTTTCTCAGTTCAGACCACAAATTGTCTACAGGATTCAGATCAAGGCTTTATGATATAAATATACGCTGCTATACTGTGGCTCTGTTACTGTCAAGGCATTCTGTTAAAACTCTGGCAGTATATTTAGGATCATTTGTCCTTCATTTATTTTATTTTTTTTATATATATTTCATAATATATAAGTTTATACATGGAGCTTTGGCATGTATAGAGACTTCTCTGGCTGGGTAAAAGCTTCTACTTGAAATCTGGGTTCACTCAGTGGGATGCTTTTCTCCCAAAGCCTGTACGCACTCATATGCACAAATTAATCAGGCAGATTAAGTGAAGCAGACAAACACGTGCGCTAATCATCACTGCATGTAAAACACATTCATACACACTCTAACAAACCCATTAACATGCTGCTTCTAGTGTGCAGTGCAAATGCAGCTCAGAGCTTCAGCTCTGTACTAGATGTGTGTAATCACTGAGTGCCAGAGCCAAAGATAGAACATGTGTGTGTGTGTGTGTGTGTGTGTGTGTGTATATGAGTAATATACACAGAGGCCCTGATTTACGATGGTTCCAAATACAGTGTGCAAGAGGAGAAATGTTCAGAAAAGGTGATTCACAAAGAAAAACTCTGTAAATGACATCATGAGGGAGTAAGCACAGTGTAAACAGGCTTTTTGGGTGTGCTTGTGTCATACTGAAACTAAAACGGAAAACCTCTTCAAAATACAATAGTACATATGTGAAACAGAAGATTAGATCAAATAGAAATGGATCCGTTTAAATAAATACATAAGTGTCCATATATGTATTGTTAACAATGCTGTTTGTTGTTGTTTGTAGCATGTAGCATGTCTAATTTACAGCAATAATTCTGTTTATTAACTTTCTGATCATTTTGCGATCCTGAGGTGTGATAACGAATCATGTTCTCACTATTAACACGAGTGAGTCAGAGCTGCAGCAGATGAAGAGATGAATGACTGACAGTGAGAATGTGCGCTTAAGTAGTTATAAGCAATATGACTGTCTGTTGTTGCTGAAGGAGATCTAGAAGGAACCATGTGGCTAGGGACAAAGGACAGAGAGAGAGAGAGAGAGAGAGAGAGAGAGAGAGAGAGAGAGAGAGAGAGAGAGAAGGAAATATGAAGGAAATTGAGGCATCACCACTCTGCCCTCTAGCTTTCCCAGCTGTTGTTCTTTCCCTTTACCACCCCTTTTCTGTTCCACCCTCCATCACTTCATCTGATCTCTCCCCACCACCCTTCTCTGGTCTCGCTCCCTTGCTCCCTTTCTCCATCCTCATCTCCTCCACATTCTTTCTGTGACTCAGTGAAACAGGTCAAGTGTTACAGAATTTCCCCTGCAGCGTGACCTGGCAAATATAAGACCGGCTCTCTCTTATATAAACACACACAAACACACACACACGCACACACACAGAGAGAGAGAGAGAGAGAGAGAGAGAGAGAGAGAGAGAGACTCAGGGCGAGTACATGACCTCTCACCCTGACAAATGACATTAAATACTGTTTCAGTTGCATTCCACACAAAGAAGAAAATGTTCCCTGAACCATGTAATGATATCTCTGAACTTGTCGTGGAAAATTTGTACTTTTACTATGTTTGTGTGTTTGCATGAATGCATTATTGATGCAGACATGGAGTACTGCAGAGTTAATATAACAGCATGCTGTGGTAAGCCCGTTGATGACTGAAAGCTACAGAGAGGCAAATCAATGTGGCTGATGTTTTAGCAATATTCTGCAACTGTGAGTTGTTTTTGCGCTGCGGTGTGAAGGAGGCAGAGAGCACGCATGAATGCAAGGCGAGAACTGGGCGTCTGGGCTTGATCTTTCTGCTCCCTGGTCTGTGTTCGAGTTAGCCGAGCAAAAAATAACAAGCACCATAAAAGGCGGAACACTAGAGAGAAAGACAGAAAGAAGAGGAGAGGAGTAGAAAGATGCGTGCGCTCTGCTGGGCTGTCAGACAGATTATTTCACTCTTTCCCCATACTCGTTCATCCACATCCTTTCATCACTCCTGTAGCTATAGCAGCAGAAGGAAGAGCGAGGGAGGGGGGGGAGGGTGCACGAGGAGTGTAGGAGTGGTAGAAAAGGAGTGAAGAAAGGGCATGCTGGGAGAAAAGGGATTCTTCAAGTCTTCTGCCAAATAAACCATTTATTGCATGTGGGAGTGTCGAGGCTGGTGGTGTGACATCATCGCAATAAATCAAGCCATGGTATGTTTTTTTGGAAGAAGATTGAAGAAACGAATAAACAACTCAACTCTTTATCTAATTAATAATATATAATATTGAGCAACTCCATTAAAAGTAACAGGTAGGTTACTCACTGACTGACCACTTTATTAGGAACACCTGCAAATTTATGCAATTATATAATCAGCCAATCACATGGCAGCAGCACAGAGAATAAAGACACGTCGAGAGCTTCAAATAATGTTCACATCAGTCACCAGGTTGAAGAAAACTTCTGATTGATAAGGTTCAATTTTGGTCTTATCTGACCAGAGCACCTTCTTCCACATGTTTACCGTGCCCCCCACATGGCTTGTCACAATTAATTGGGATTTCTTATGGCTTTTTTCAACAATTTCTTCAAAGTTGTCCTGTGGACAGATTCTCCCACCTGAGCTGTGGATCTCTGCAGCTCCTCCATAGTTACCCATAGTTACCATGGGCCTCTTGGCTGCTTCTCTGATTAATGCTCTCCTTACCCAGCCTGTCAGTTTAGGTGGATGGCCATGTCTTGGTAGTTGTGCCATATACTCTTTCCATTTTCATATGATGGATTGTACAGTGCTCGTGAGATGTCCAAGGCTTGGGATATTGTTTTATAACCTAACCCTGCTTTAAACTTCTCCACAACTTTATCTCTGACATCTCTGGTGTGTTTCTTGGTCTTCATGATGCTGTTTGTTTGGGCTTCACAGAACAGTTGTATTTACACTGAGATTAAGTTACACACAGGTGAACTCTGTTTTTAGGTGACTTCTGAAGGCAGTTGGTTCCAGAGGATTTTAGTTAGGGGTTTTAGAGTAAAGGGGCTGAATACAAATGCTCGACACACTTTTCAGGTATTTATTTAAAAAATAAATAAATAAATGTTGGACACCATTTATCATTTTCCTTCCACTTCACAATTATGCGCCACTTTGTGTTGGTCTATCACATAAAAACCCAATAAAGTACATGTTTGTTTGTGGTTGTGGCATGACAAAATGTGGAAAGGTTCAGTGGGTATGAATAATTTGCAAGGCACTAAACATGGATTTAAGAGAGCTTTGGCTGAAAGCATGTTATGATGAAATCAGACAACACGTCTCAGTCCAAATCTGAAGAAATTCTACTCAAATATGCAGAAGCTCCTCTGAATATCACTTGATTTTGTAATATATAACAAGCTTTAACATGTAACAAGTTTCTAAGAGGTTACTTTGCATTGGAACAGAAATGTCTGATTCAATCGCATGGCAAAATAATACTCTATAGTGTACATAGCATAGAATATAAGGAAGTATTCGAGTGTGTCCTTCCCTTTTTTGGGATAAAATCTATTCAAAGATTGTAAGATTTATATTATTGCTATGTCTGAAAACCCCTAATATCATAATCTGTTCATAATTCTTTTATATACCGAGCCGTTAAGACTCAATATATGTAATTGTATTAGAGCACGTCAATATAAATTCTATGACAGCACTGTTCTGGTATTTCAGTAAGCCAGCAGCAGTATTAGTGTACAATAGGGAGCCAGTGATTTGGGGGTATTTATTTCCATGAGAGGACACACTCATCTGCTCCCTTTCATCTCATGGTCTGTTTTTGCAGGTGGGCTCACACATGGAGCAGGAACTTGGTTCAGTCAATGCCAATACTTGAGGAGCTTTTTCTAATGCAGCTGTAGATGCAGGGAAAAACGAGAGAGAGAGAGAGAGAGAGAGAGAGAGAGAGAGAGAGAGAGAGAGAGCGAGTGAGAGAGAGAGAGAGAGAGAGAGAGAGAGAGAGAGAGAGAGAG
>JAOTRN010000046.1:24109593-24121077 GCA_028566695.1 Bagroides melapterus
AATAGGCGAGAGAAATTGAATAAGAGATCACAAGTACAGTTTAGAAGCTTGCATTTGTGTGTGTGTGTGTGTGTGTGAGAGAGAGAGAGAGAGAAAGAGAGAGAGAGAGAGAGTCAGGCAGCAGGATGTTAAAACAAGGGCAGCTTTCATTATGAAATGTCTCAGGAAATGCCTTCAATTAGTGGCGTTCACCATCCATCGTTTATCCAGTGTAGTCTTATTGTAAACACAGACCCCGTACAAACGCACACCCATCTAATGCATACTTGTGGTGCTGATAGTAAATACATATAAGTACCAAACACAGAATACACTCACATACTGTGCACACACTACAAATATGTGCGAAGAAAAGAACTCGTTGCACTGCCCTGTTTTTGGGGCGTACACTAAATATTAAACAAAACAGCACTGCTTGTTTTTTTTGTTTTTGTTTTTTATAAAAAGGATGCATGTTATCACTTGTTCAGAAAATGATTTCACTGAGTTCATGCTTTACCTTAGCTATCTTTTTTTTAGCAAACACACTTAGATACTATGACTACTACTCATCTAGAGGTTAGATAATTGTTTAAACTAGCGTCACGATCGCCGGTGGTATACAGGTGTCTTCGTGAAGCGTGGGACAGGGTGAAGAGTTTATACAGGGTAGTGGACGGATTGCAGCGAAATCATACAAAGTTTTAAGAGCTGGTGTCTGTGAGAACGGTCCAGACGCGGCGCGCCCCGTTCAGCTTTGTTTGAATGCGGTTGTGCCCTCAGCAAGGCACTTAACCTTCATCTGGTGCAGAGGCAAAAGCGATACGCATGCCTGACCCTTTTCCTTTCACTCTGTAGACCCTGATGCACTCCATTGTACTAGAACTACCATGCTGTAGAAAATCACTTTAGTGTAGAGAAGATACTTACTGGGAATTTTTTTTCTTTTTTTTTTTGTTGTGTGGTGATTAAGTTGTGAAGTTGTGTAAGAAGCTTTAATTAAACCTACAATAATCTCACTGAGTTCCCAAGTGGATTCATGCCATATAACCGAACATCATCACGTATATACTGTTATTGTTCATTCTTTCACATTATTTATTTTTCATTATATAGCGTTTCTGATCGCTTGATGAATTATACAGAAAGCAGTGAAATGCATTCTGGATCTGATTTGATTTACAGGTCTAAATAAATCATTACTATGGACAGTATAAGAGCATGCTTATATACTAGATGTGCAATTCACTGATTCTTATTAATAAGTGTACTTAAAAACGGTGCATATCCTTCGTCATTGCCGTACAGAACTCGTTTTCTGGAGCTCCTGCTTTCATGACTGATGTGCGCACATGTGCATAGGCTTTGCACTTAAGTATTGCTTAAATCGATCTCGAAATGACAGACCAGCTGTTTGGGGAGGAAAACGGCTCATAGCCTATAGCACTTAGGTTAGAGAGAGAGAGAGAGAGAGAGAGAGAGAGAGAGTGAAAAGTGAGAGTGACTGAAGATTTATTTGCTAATATCTGTCATTTTGGTAGCTAATATTCCCTCTGCTAGTGCTACAGCTGCTAATTATGGATCAGAAATCATATTACAGAGCCAGAATTGAGAATTGAGAGCTTAAAAATATAAGCTTCTATCTGATACTTCTGTGATTTTTTAAGATACTGTGGCAACATTTTGGTGTAAAACTTCTCAGCAAGTCAGACAGAAACTTATAAGCTCAAGGTATCTAATTATCTAGAGTGGGTAATGCAAATAACTTACATACACGCTCCCGTTATGTGTCATATTACACCACAAGACCTTATGGGTTTAAAGTCTCAATTCATAATACAGATACGAGTGTAAAAGTCTTAGAAAGAACAAGGCCATTCTCAAAGGTCAGGAAGGGAAGATTTCGCGGTTTCAAAAATGTAGTAAAGCCTCAGATCGAGATCAAATGTTGTGCTTTAATCAGAAACTCAGACTAGACCTTTTTACTACAGTAAAGTGAGCCTTCCTAGTGTCTCTAAGATGTGTGATACGAGGTAGAGGCACTGGCGAATTCATCTGTGTTGGAGAAATCTACCTGGTACTAAAATTTGACCTTCTGTAGTTACACCATGTAAACGAGCTACAATCAACACCCTTTTCCAATTTGAAGAAATCCCACCTGGTGAACTGCTTCCTTTCCTACACAATTGGCGTGATAGCAAAAGGGCAGTGGTGTTCAGATTCCACAAGAGGCACCTGAAATCTCTGTAAACAGATTCTGACAGCTGATGGTAAACTTTTTGGATATCAGTCAATCAATAAGACAATCAATTGTTCCTAAAATTCCTTGATTAAAAGCACCGATTTATGTCCAAGATTACGCAGAGTACCTAATGCCTGTGGTAACTGCCCTTCGTCTCAATCTACAAGTATTTGGGACCCAATCAATAGCATTCTTGCAGTTCCTCATAAAACATTACACAATTCAGAACTAGTAAGAACAGGCAGCCATAAACACATACTGTAACAGACTCATGCCAGATAGATCTAACTCTAAATATATTTTTTGCCTATATAATTGAAATTATCTAACACTAGAAATAACTCCAAGGGAGGGAATGTTATGATGTTAGAGCATTTTTTTTTCCGATTACCTTTTTAAAATCAGTCCCGTGTTGAAAAGCTCTGCTTTGTGTGTAGACGTTGGAAGAGAACATCCAGTGAAATGTTGTCTTGAGTTTGTAAGGTGGCCTAAAATCTTTTGTTTGGGTTTCAGTGGAATGACTCCGAAAATAGGTCCATCAGAATGTTCCAGGTTAATGTTGTGGGTTTTGTCAAGATGGTTGTTCTGCGTCAAGTCTCAGTAAACTTTTCTTAAACATGTTTAAGAAAAACATGTAAACATGTTTAGATCAGTATAACTTTAACCTTCAATGATTATATTTCTTATTTGCTCTGATGTTGATAGGGAGATCGATGTCTTTGGGGTATGAAGAAGAAGAAGAAGAAGAAGAAGAAGAAGATGAAGAAACAGAAGAGTGTTCTTTTGGGTTCTATGATCACCGTCACCCAGTTCACTACCACAATCTTGAGATACATCAAAGAGTAACTGAAGTTAGTTCATTCACTTGATTTTTTTTTTTTTTGCATGCAGTGGAATCATATTTAGCTATCATAAGGATGTTGCATCTGTACATCTTGTTTGCATGTAAGAGGCAGCCTCTCTCAGCCTGTAAGGGATAAACAGTCGATTGAATACCTGTAGTGGTTCCTGTAGGGGTACGTCTCTGTGTTTACAGAACTGTTTTACAAAGTGATTAACTAGGAATTCATTCGGGTTAAATATACAGTGGACGTTAGTTATGCGTAAAGTGTGAGGTTTAGTAGACTAAAGTTGCCCTCCTTCATAATAAGTTGTTGAGTTTTTGCTTGTTGTTAGATCTCGATTGTCAGCTATGTTAAAAGACATGAGGAGGGAGCAATAATCAGGCAGTGGTTTGGACCTCAGGTGGAGGATGTTTCCGCCACTCCTGAGGCAGGAGCACCATCACTGGCGGAGTCTTGCTTACTGGCTTCTGGAGCTGGATCCCCGGTCGAGATTACCTCAGGAACTTTGACTGAGCTTTTCTCAGTCTCTGGGGTTTTTGCAGGGATTTCACTTGCTTCAGATCCTATATCTGGGGTGGGCTCAAGGGTGCCATTGGTGGTGGGTTTTGCATCTGGGGTTGGTGAGACGGCCGGCTTGGGTTCTGGAGATGGAGAGAGGCCAAGCTTTTTATCAGGCGCTTCAATCGTAGCTGCTGCTGATGGACTTATGGCAGCTGGTGAGGAGTCAGGTTTGGTTGGTGTGAGATCAGAAGCTGGAGAGACTGCCATTTTAATTGGAGCGGTGGCTAGTGCGGAGTCAGGTGTTGGTGTCACCACCTTTGATGCTCCAGGACTTGGGGGTGGTTTGACTTCTGAAGTGGAAGTTGGTTTGCCTTCTAGGACTGGTGTGGTTTTAGGAGTAGGGCTAACTGCTGGTTTCAGCTCGGGTGTCACTGCAGGCTTTGGGTCTGGAGATGGACACAAGCTCGGTTTGGACTCAGGAGTGGGTGAGATGGTCATTTTTGTTTCTTTCGTTGGTGTAACAGAGAGTTTGGGTTCGGGAGACGGAGCTGGTTTCAGAGATGCTGATACTGGTGTGTCAGATGCTGGCTTAGCCTCAGGAGTGGTTGCTGGCTTGGGAGGTGAAGACACAGTGAGTTTGGACTCTTGTTTGACAGCAGGTTTGGCATCAGTAGCAACAGAGGAGCTCAGAAAATCAGATTCTGTAATGGGTACTGTTGGAGCCTCAGTATCGCTGTCCAGTGGGAGGCCAGCGGTGGTGAAGCCTACTCCTGAGTCACTGGTCTCCAGGTTCTTATCATGAATACTTGTATCTTTAGCAGAAACTTCCAGACCCTAAACATTTTACATAATGAATCATATGCACATAAAAATAAAGATATTCGGAAATATTTCTAGGCTTAAACTTTATGGTACAAACCTTAATGCTGATTTCAGTGCTCTGGGATTTCTCTGTAATATCTTCTTTTTGTGAGAGAGCTGGAGCCTCATCATTGTGACGGGAGCAAGCTTCCTTCACTACCTGCAAACATACATGGGCTTTTGTCATTACAGGTACAATTTAATGGTCAGTGATGTGTGCAAATCTGGAATTTTCTTGCCACATGGTCAAAAAGGGACGATTTCCCCTTAGGTACATACAATGAGTGCTCTTACATTTTATTAGTAATTGATTTCAATTAAAATAAAAAAAGACAATTAATTAGAAACAATTCAAAACTTTGGTTTATGCAACTTGCATTCATTATAGAAAAATCAATATGGAGTTCACACAACAATCACATTATCAATACACTTACCATGAGAGCATGAGCCTTGAGATTCAGAAAGTAGGTCATTGATGTCAGCTATTAACTGTAGTGCGTGTCCATTAAAACCAAAATGTTATTGATCATTATATCAAAATGTTGGATGGGGAAGTCTAGTTTGATTTGTTTGTGGATTTGATGTTAATAATTGTTTGACTCCCGAGTGGCCAAGAAGTCCATGAGAGCGTAACTGTATATTTATGTGGAAGAGGGCAGTTAACACTTTCCTTTAAGTGTTCAGCTGGACTGTGACATAGCATGAGAACCAGTTTAAAAAGACGTGTGAGGATGCATGAGGAATCAGATCACCCTCCTGGTCTAATAGCTGTCATGTGATATGGCATAAACTAACTAAGTGTTGGGAATCGACAAGGATGACTCATAGTTGGTGGGAAAAAGCATCGGCCTATTGGTGGGTCAATATTGCTGAGTCATGCTTTGTATAACATTCCTACATAGTGTTACTGGGGACAAAGTTTTCCACGGTCACTATTCTTTGATTTGTTCTGTGTCTATTGAGTTTACAGAGTCTCACAATAATGTACAATTGGCAGATAAAATGACTCCACTCCAAATGGACTTTTACCAGAGGCCAAAAGGAACAGAATTTGTGCCTGTTCAATTCACCACTGAATTTCTGAATTTCACCACTGGTGGTTACTGACTCATATAAAAATAGATATTAAGGGCTTTAGGAATTTGTAGTTTGTAAGTATTTCTGTTTTTACCTACCCTATTATGGGCAACATATTCATTGAAAAAGTAAAAAAAGAAATATATAAATAATTTATTATTTTTTCTCCAAAATGTTTTATATCTTCAAAGTCAATGGTGATATCAAACTGATTTCTGCTGTCTGAGATTAAATGATTGTTCCTAAGCATCTAAAATTTGTCAGTGAGGTTAATAGTCTAATAAGAGTCATGGAGTCATGAAGCTTTTTCAGTTAATAGCTGTGTATGAATGTTTAATGTTGGATGGATTCCATGTTTTGTTACCTGTCTAAAGGCATCTCCTTCCTCTTTTCCTGCATTTTTCGCAATCTTCTCGATGGCTCTCGCTTTTGCTGCCCTTTTGCGCACCTTCACCAAACACGACACCAAACACACCAACAGCAGCACCACTAGCAAAGCCACAAGTGAAATCAGTGCCACAAAGACTTTAGGCAGTTCATACGCTGAGTCACAGAGAGAGAGAGAGAGAGAGAGAGAGAGAGAGAGAGAGAGAGAGAGAGAGAAATGTTCAATTAGTAACTGAAATGAAACAGATTTTACAAGCTATCAAATGACACATGACAGGAAGTGTTCGAATTCAAATCAATTTACAGTCCAAATGAAATTGTGTTCACTGTGATTGTAGTGTATCATCAGGCCGATGTTTATGTATGGTGAAGATAGTGTTTTCCTAGGATCTAGGATTAAACCACATTTATGTCTCATCTCTAAATTTCTTTGTGAATTTTAATCTGCTTCTGATTCTTACTAATGATGAATGCTTTGGATCTTCAAGTGTGGCTTTTATATTTCTGCTCTTCTTCAAATGGTGGATTGTCACATGTTCACATGTTCCTGGAGGATCCTGGCGATGTCACTGATATTTGTTTTGGGGTTTTTCTTGTCAGCTCTCATGAGGTTTCTGTCATTCTGTCATTCTTTTCAACTTGCTTTGTTAATATATTTCAATCTTTTTTCAGGATTGAAGAATTGCTTTACTGGCTATGACCGATCTTTGTACAGTGGCTCTGTTAGATTGTTCCTCCGTTTTTTTCAGCTTCAAAATGGCTTGCTTTTCTCCTATAGACAGATCTGTAGTAAAGCCCAGGGCCCAATCCAAGATCAGACTTTAAAAATTATTATTATTAACAGTAATTCAGTCCTATTATTCATTATTTAAGCAATCAATCCTACAAGACCCACCTAACCAACAAGATACACCTGGAACATTTTGCAATATTTTTGATTTCTGGATGTAAATATCAGGAAACAAATGTAAAAATTCTGAACTAGCGTTTCATACTCAAATCCAAATGTCTTCAATGTGTAGCAAAAACAATAGAAGTGGCCTTTCTGTGCTAATACTTTTGGAGGAGACTTTATATCGTTTTATTTATTGATTCTGATTCTCGTTCAAACCTTCTGCATGTTGTTTGGATTACGGTTATGGAATTGCCCTTTGGATGGTTCAACATTGGTGTTTTCATAAAAAATAAATCCTGCACTACCACCTTTGTGACAAAATGAAGTGATAAATAAGAGATTTTTGTTTTTTAATACATCATGGATGAATTGATCACAGATCATGCATTGTACTTATGACAATGTATTAGTATACTAGCTGGCCAAAAGAATGTGGATGCCTGTTTTCTTTTTGTTGGCCAAATTTGTCTGAATTTGTGATACAAAGATTTTTGTGCTTTTTTTTTTCTTTTTTTCAAAAAAACTGCATAAAATGGCAAAATTGCATGCACAGGATTAGTCTTTTAAACTCCTACCAGTGAAAACACATATGCAATTCTTGATGCATTCCAGGATGATCATAATCCTGGAAGGACTGGATCTTCCCCAAACTGTTGCCACTCACCTCAAACACATATCCTCCACACCCAACATCACTGCCTGACTTCACTAATGCTCTCTAGTGCCTGAATGACCACAAATCCCTAAAGCCACATTATATATCTAGTGAAAAGCCTTTCCAGAAGAGTGAAGCTTATTGTAACAACAGAGATGGACTAAATCTGGACTGGGATGTACATAAAGGTCTGATGTTCAGGTGTCCACAAACATTTGGTCAGGTATACTGTCAATATAAAATAACCTTTCATTTAATTAAAGGAAGATGAAGTGCTCTTGTTTCCTTACGTTCCACCCCCAAGTGGATTTTGGACACTGAGAAGCCCTGTAGATCAGTGACCTGATACAGTCCTTTGTCACTGGGCGTCACCTGCTCCAGAATACACACCGAGTCCTCCACAGAGAATCGGCCCTCCATGTTGTGCTCAGGAGGCAGGTTCACCTCGCCTTTCTCCATAATCACCCAGCTGACGTTGTTTGAGTCAGATGAATAGATCAGACGGGCAGAGGAGCTGTTCATGTGCAGATTCAACTTAAACTTGCCTCCATATGGAACTGTGACAAAGTTATGATGCTCTGCAATGGCAGAGAACAAAGAAAGAAAGAAAGAAAGAAAGAAAGATAGAAAGAAAGAAAGAAAGCCTTACATTACATTATCATTTTTCAATCGTGACAAAAATATCACAGTCCACTGGAGAGAAAGAAGCAGGAGAATTTGGTGAACAAAGCATAAAAGAGTGGGAATGAAGTCAGTGGAGGAAAGGAAGAGAGAGCATGAATATTTTATAAGACTGATAGTGCAGTAGGAATATGAGTAATTCTAAACAGTTCACTACATTGCTTAATATCTCTCCTGTGGTCATGCGTCCTGTTCCTCCTTCTTCAAACGGATGCAAAAGATCTCATCCATCGGATCCCATCTTTAAATCCTGCCTGAATCCCCTGTGCCGCATCTTCCGCCATTCCCACATTCGTCCTACCTTCTCATCAGGCTGTGCTATAAAACCCAGAATCGATTCTGGCATTGCCACATCACCCCCCTGACTTTCTCTCCTCTGACTTTCCTCTAAAAAGCAAAAGCAACACAAAACCTATTATACCCATTAAGTAAGCCAAGCTGCATTAATCACATGTGCAGGAACTATTCCAGCTCACCAGTGCCGTGTGTAGTTTTTAATTTAACCTGTAAGCTTTCACGTGTATACACCTGTACTTTTGTTAGTGATCAGGACAGTCCTTTTTTAGCACAATCCAATCCAACCTATATTAAATCCAGGACATCACACAAGTCACATGACTGTCCCGTTCCACTGTCCTCTTGTCCTCACCTTTCACGTTAAGGCAGATCTTCTTGCTCACTTTGCCAAGGGCGTCAGAGATGGTGTAGCTGCCTTCATCAGTCCCGGTTACGGCTTTCAGGATGAGCCGCTGCTCGGTACTGATGAGGCGGCCCTCGTAACCCTCCTTCAAACTTCCATCGGGCATCAGCAAGTCTGTCGCGGGATGAGACGTCTGATTGGCCTCCACAGCGCTGGGACGGAAGCCCACGCTTATCGGGGTAGTGACGTCGACCAACGAAACATGGAAGTTGCCTCCGTATATAACATTCGATTCCACTGTGCAATCTGAAGGAGAGGAAGAGATTTTTTGCAGGAGAGGGTAAGAATGAGAGGAAGAGAAATGCTGGGAGAGAAAAACGGAAAGCACCAAGGGTGGTTTGACAGAGCTGCAATTAGCTTCTGCATCATTACACTCCCATGTTGTTAACTCCATGCACCCTGTAATAATGAGAACTATTCACGGCTCAAGCTTTATGTGTTTCTGAGTGACTACAGCACACTACATAAGATGTACTACAATTGTGTAGCAGGCTACAATTCATGGATGTTACACAATACTTTTGTGCTACACCAGGCACAATCTAAATTTCAAAATTTTACTAAAATACTTTTTCTTATAAAAAAATACAGTGCAAAGGTTTTAAGTAAAGAAAAGCCATAATTAAATAACTAAAAAGAAAACAATATTTGATGTGATAATTCTTTTCATTTTTAAAATGAATCAGAATCTCATTTTGTGCAGTTTTATACACAAATCACCTGGTCAGCATTTCCAGGCTATTTCTAGAATCTTTCACAGTTCTTTTTGATTGTGGGTGTGTCTCTAACAGCTCCCTGGGTTTTTTACTTATAGTGCTGATCAGTGTTTCAGCCAATTTAAGGGATCGCAAAATCCTTTCGCTATCTTAAAATTCCCACAATGCACTACAGAAACCAGGGGACATCGATGCTGACTCTGTTCCCTTACTGGAAATGATTTCACACATTTTCCAAAACGCCTCAGCTCAGAAAATAAAATGGACAAAACAAATCTCAGCCTGCTTTGTCTACAAATGTAAGCAGAAAAAGATTATGTAATGTTGTACTTTTATTAACATTAAAATGTTAAAGATATGGATCCTGTCTGTTTTACAACATGAGGACACAGTCATGACACCTGAGTTCTGACCAGTTCCTGAATACATGATACACTGATTCACTACCTAGGGAACAAGGGAGCTGATTGAGACACAACCTCTGACTGTTACACATGCTATTATCTTGTCTATTATCTAATAATATTCCTTTTTTTTACTGGCATACATTAAAAAGTTGTTTTTCATTCCCATCATGTTCCATCCACAATTACAATTCTTCTTACTCTGTTAGGTATTAATAGAGATATTGGATGGTTTTGGATACTTATTTTCCCCGACAAAGAGGAAGTGTGAGTGTGTGAGTGTGAGAAGTGTGAGTGTGTGAAGGTTGAGAGTTTTGAATTGTATGAGCAAGGCCCTTAACCGTCAACTGGTCATCAGAGATGAATGTAAGTCACTCTGGATGAAGGAGTCTTACCAAATGCTGTAAATGTAAAAACAAATGTAAATGTTAGACAGTGAAAGAAGGTGATTAAACCGAGCTGAGTATCACCTCTGACGATGAGATTTAGCTGCGTGATTTCCTCATTTTGCTCAGATTTGATGATGTACAGTCCCTCATCACTTTCTCCGATGTTCTCCAGAATCAGGTGACTCCGAGCATCGTTCAGTTTGACCCGCTGGCTTACCTCTTCCCCGTCCTTGATCAGTTCCAGCTCCCGGCCTGCTGGACCGATCCTGGGCTTGAAGGTCACCGCAGCACTGCCTGCCGGCAAAAAGATGTGATAATGCTCACCCAGGAACACCGTCTGGTCTTTCACTGAGGAAGATCGAAGCACATCGAGATGGATGGATTACATTGAGGAGTGTGGTGGTTTCTCTTAGGATTGATAAGTCAACATTTATTATGTCAGAAAGCTTACCATTCAGAGTGTCAGAGAAAGCTGAAAGGTGAGATAAATGGCTTAGTTAATACTCAAATCTGACCCAAATCAATCATTTAATTACATTATTAAATTATCAATCAAATGTTTGAACCCATGCTCATGTCTACATTTTTATTATTCTTCACTATTTAGAATAACAGTGACAACATTAGTACTATCACATACTGAATATCAAATATAAAACTACTAAAGTGTTTAACAAATCAAAAACATTTTGTATTTGTAACTAATAGCAGGATTTCAGAGAAATCCTCCATTCTGCTAACAGATAAATTAATGTTTTGTTGGTGGTGGTGGTGATTTGGTAAAAATCCAATAAATTTACTGTTCGAAATTTGCATGGGAAATAGGGCTGTGCAATTTGGGGAAAATATCGAATTGCAATTTTTTTGACAGATATTGCGATTTTACAAACCCGATTCCAAAAAAGTTGGAACACTGTACAAATTGTGTTTAAAAAAGAAATGCAATAATTTACAAATCTCATAAACTTATATTTTATTCAAAATAGAATATAGATAACATATTGCGATTTAATTTTGTTGTCAAGCTTCAGATAAATATTCTATATCAGATGTAGTGTGTATTTCTACCCAATACTGCTAAAATGCAATCAGTGATAGTTAAAAAACAAAAAGAACTGAAAAGATATTAACTTATTCCAACATTTATTA
>JAOTRN010000046.1:24121177-24143610 GCA_028566695.1 Bagroides melapterus
AAATTATATATATTTCATATCGCATCCACATTGCAGCCTCTTGCAATTAGCTAATCGCAATGTTTCAAATTGCGATTGCGATTCAATTTCGATTAATCGCACAGCCCTAATGGGTAATCAATTTAATTCAAAGTAAAAAGTTCTCCTAATGTCATTCGACGTTCCTGTTCATAAGCCACTATTTAAATATCTTAGAAAAACATTTTAGCGACAAATCTTTATTAAAAGTTACTGAAGATAATTAAAAATATATATTCAGCCTGGACAGACAAACTTTCCATTGCTATGGATAAAGACAGATCACTTTGCTATCATAAACAATAATCCTGTATTTCTTACCCACACACAACAGCATGCTGAAGCCCACGACTCTCAGGCTCTCCATGATGGATCTGCTCACAAGGACAAATGTGTAATTTAATCATAATCATGCAAAGAGAACAGACACATTAGTATCCTGTGATTTACTTAACACATCCGTTAATAAAAGTACACCAGTGCAGGTTTGTTCTCTCTTCCTTTTTGTGTTAGATTGGACAGCTAATTTGTCCCGTTCAAGTAATTAGAGAGCAGTAATGGTTGCTTAAGGGCAGTGCAGCTGATTTATAGCTCATTAAAAAAACTCAATACTGCATGTGTTGAGTCATGGCAGTCCAGCTCTTGCTGCATTTATTGCTGGTCTATTGATTCAGCCTTCTGTGCAGGACACAGAGATTAATGAATAACGAATTTGCTCTTTGTCAGTTTGTTTTTAACGCTGTTTGATATTAAGAAGGATGGTCAAGGCTTTCAAACGTTCCGGTCTATGGAGCACTGCTTTTTCTACACTGTATAAATGTGTGGAAGTTAACATACGTCATCGGATCGATCGAAGGTGTGAATAGTAATGTCTGTAATTCCACACTACAGAGAAGATTGAAGCTTGATGGAAAGAATGAATTCTTCACTGATAATGTAAAATGACATTTATTGGTATATTCATTGTAAAACTGTATAGATTATATCGATCTTAGACTATATTAGACTATATTCAGATATATATATACTCCGGAGTTCAGATATTTCAGCCACACCCACTGCTATAATAGGAGCATAAATTCATCAAGGATCTAAAAAGAGGATACAGAGTGTAACATCGATACACTATCAGGACAGTACTGTTGTTTTTTCCATGTGAAATGGCATGAATCAAATCATATGTATTGTGTGTGGCAGACACACAAGGAAAATAAAAATAAAAAATGAACAGATGTGTCTGAGCCTTAACAAATACCTCTGACAGAGCTTTTAACAATAGGGCATTGATTAAAGTGCAGTCTCTCTCTCTCTCTCTCTCTGCTGAGCGATGCACACATTCCTTCCTCCTGATGTGATTTTGGTGCTGGATCCTGACTCAATCATCCTGACTCACCCTCTGCTGATGTGGATGCTCCTACATGAATACTCTAAAGCTACACGTCCCAAAACATATTATTCTCACTTACTCCTGTTTGACTTCATACTGCACTACTGTGGAAGAGTAATGATTTATAATCCCGCTATCTGTTTTCACCCAGAAGAAGTTGGGTTCCCGTTTGAGTCGGCTTCCTTGTGTTGTCTCAGAAAGTTTTTCCTCTTTGGATCTAAATATCAAGCTGCATTGCTGCAAATGCTCCTTTCTGAGCAGTGATGTCTACTGAGAAACCAAAATGCTAATTAAAATTGAAATGAACTGAAATTGCATCATTTATTTGCAGCCACAAATGACTGGCAGAAAATGGAAACTTCTCACACTAGCTGAACGTATGTATGGATTTATTTTAATTGCAAGTTGTCGTAGGTATAAAGTGGTTTGTTCTCTATATCATGCGTAAAAGGATTGAAAAGCTATAAATATGTATTTAGAAATAGTATTTGATTATAGAATTCTGTACTGTCTTGAATTTAAAATAGTCACAAATAAACACTACATCATTTGATTATATCTACAACACTTTTTTTTATCAGAATACTGCATTACTTTTGACAAAAAAAAGAAGGATTTTCTCTATAGCACCCACATTCAGCTCTCCTTCGCCTTTTTAAAAACATCTATCTTTAACTCTCAGACTGTGATTTGGTCTGTAGCATATAAGGTTAGATTTTAACCTCTTACAAAATCCCAAAACATAATTTAAAGCAGAACTTAAATAACTGTGTATAACTTGAGTATCAGCATGAGACATATTATTGATATTGACATATAATAATTGTATTTAATGTTTGAAAATGTTAATTTTATTGTTAGTAATGTTATTTTATTTAATCGTGTTTTGGAAAAGGTAAATTAGTTAGTAAAAAAGTTTGTAAATTTGGTAAAGCTATTTAAGGAGCACATAACAAACCCTATGATTTTGATTATGTTGAGGAAATGTCACCATTTGTTTTATTCTTATTATCACAGTCATCCAAAAACTGTGCTTGTTCAATCAGAGCGTCAGTTGTGCCTACATAAGCATCTATGACGTCAGCCTCAGCAAAAGACAAGAGATAACTGAACAGACCAGAGTCTTATGGAAATGTCAAGCATGTGAATGTGAGGCAAAGAACAAACTTCTGGTGTCAGGAGATTGGTATGAGATTTTATTTACCAATCAAAGGGACCAAACACAAGGAGTCTGAAATTACTGAGGAAGACACAGATGAAGAATGGAGACTGTTACTCTGCATCTGTGTGGACAATGTTACAGTCGACAAACAGGTCCGAATTTACCCTAACCAGAAACCTTGGATGGCTAAGGAAGTCAAGACACTATTAAAAGCCGTCAATAGTGCCTTCAAAGCTAAAGACAAAGCCCTCTAAAGTACAGCCAGACACAAGGCGTCTGACACTAATGCTTCACAAGCAGAGGAACTCAATCACTTTTTTGCCCGCTTTGAGGCAAGCGCAACAGAGATGGTCACCTCACCCACACCCACCCCAGACCTTTTACCTCCATTCACAGTGCAGGAATACAAGGTGAGGAAAGTGCTCAGGTCTGTTATCCCAAAGAAAGGCTGCAGGCCCTTATGGAGTGACAGGAAGGGTGCTCAGAGAATGTGATGACCAGCTCTCTGCAGTCTACACGAAGATCTTCAATTGGTTTCTGTCAACAGCCACAATCCCTTCCTGCCTTAAGTCAGCAACAATAATTCCACTACCAAAGAAAACAGTGATCAATGACCTCAACGATTACTGCCCGGTTGCACTCACCCCAGTCATTATGAAGTGTTTTGAGAGATTGGTCCAGGAACACATCTACCAGTCACTTTTGATCAACACCAGTTTGCATACAGAGCCAATAGGTCCACAGAAGATGCCATCGCCACTGCCTTACATACCGCACTATCTCATCTGGAACAGCATGGAAAATATGTGAGGATGCGCTTCTATAATTCGTAGATTATAGCTCTGCGTTCAACACAGTCATTCCAGACAGACTGGTAATTAAGATGGAAGATCTTGGGCTTTCTGCTACTGGATTAAGGACTTTCTGACCAGTCGTCCCCAAACAGTTAGATTAGGCCCCCATACCTACTCCACCTTAAGACTCAACATAGGTGCACCACAAAGCTGTGTGCTGAGCCCACTCCTCTACACACTGTACAGTCACGACTGTACCCCGTACCATCCTACCAACACAATCATCAAATTTGCAGATGATACAACTGTTGTTGGCCTCATCTCAGGAGGTGATGAAACTGTGTACAGAGATGAGATCCAAGGACTGACAGAATGTCATGGGGCAAACAATCTGGTCCTAAATGCCACAAAAACCAAAGAGGTCATTATAGACTTCCAGAAACACAATAAGGTGCACGCACCACTTTACATAATTGGAGTCCACGTGGAAAAGGTCCCAGCCTTCAGATTCCTGGGCACAACCATCACTGAGGACCTTTCCTGGAACACCTACATCTCAACCATAGTGAAAAAAGCACAACAGCGACTTTACGTTTCAAGAACACTAAGGAAAAATAATCTGCAAATACAGCTATTAGTGTCCTTTTATCGCTGTTCTATTGAGAGTGTAGTAACATACTGCATCTCCACATGGTACACCAGCAGTTGAGAGGCGGACAAAAAAAGCTCACCAGCAAAATGATCGGCTGTTCCCTACCCTCACTGCAAGAACTTTATACAGCACACTGCCTTAAAAGGGGAGAAAACATACTAAAGGACCATTCCCATCCTGGACATCACTTGGAAAACGTTTTAGGTCTCTCACTTCACAAAC
The DNA here is from genome assembly GCA_028566695.1 of Bagroides melapterus. Taxonomy (NCBI): domain Eukaryota; kingdom Metazoa; phylum Chordata; class Actinopteri; order Siluriformes; family Bagridae; genus Bagroides; species Bagroides melapterus. Next base: position 24,125,413 of record JAOTRN010000046.1, read on the forward strand.
CAACAGACTCAGGAATAGTTTCTACCCTAGCACCATACGGCAGCTAAACGTTGCTGGCTTGTAAACATACGTGCACGCATGCATACAGACACACACCCACACACACAGAAGGATTGCAATCATTTCATGCTTAAGTTCTGTTACATACTCAGGTTTAGCATAGTTGCACCTTAGACCTTATACTCATTTAAATTCAACTGCATTACTTATGTTCACATTCTGCTGAATTTTCACTTTTATATCTTACTGCACTTTATATTGTATAGTTAACATCCTACCCATCTGAACTATTGTGCAATACTGTATTTACTGTAACACTCTTTCATATTCAATTATTGCGCAATATCTATATTTAATACTCTTTATATATTTATTGTTTTGTTGTTGTTGCCTTGCACTGTAAGGATTGCTCTAATTTTGCTGTACTTAGTACAGTGACAATAAAGAATCTTGAATCTTGAATGCAGGATCAGGATCACAGTATAGCTATGTGCAAAGTAGCAGAAAGAGTAGAAACAGGAAACATAATATATTATCTAAGCAATTATTTATTTCTTATTTTAGCTAATACCTTAATGAAAAGTAATGTAAAAATGAGATGGAATTTATATCTAAGCAAAGAATTTGGTTGAGTTTATAAAAAGCATGATTCACCCTCCTTCTGCTGATGTGGGTGCTCCTATATGAAAGATGCACATCACAAAAACATATTATTACATATTATTATTATTATAATACACTTAGTCCTGTTTGTGGAGTAATGATTTATAATCATGCTATCTGTTTTCACCAGAAGAAGCTGGGTTCCTGCTTGAGTCTGGTTCCTTTCAGGGTGTTCTTATTCATGTGGTCTCAGGAAGTTTTTCCCTCACTGCGGTCCTCTCTGGTCTGCTCGTTCAGGATGAGTTTCTCAAAAGCATTGCAAGGTAAAGAACTGGGAAGAGTGGTCGTTGTGATGCATTGGACAGTTAGAGCCATGAGTAGCTAATCATTTTTTTTCAATGGTCCACCATTGGCTCACCAGTGGATTCAAGCTCTTTAGTAATACAGAATCATCAATATGATGGCTTAGTGGCTAGTACATTTGCTTTGCCACTCTCCATGGCTGGGGGTTTAATTTCTGCCTCCACCCTGTGTTCATGGACTTTTCATGCTCTCCCCATGCTTCAGGGGTTTCCTCCCCAGTCCAAATACACGCTGTTTGGCATCTCTAAACAGTCTGTAGTGTGTGTGTGTGTGTGTTTGTGTGTGTGTGTTTGTGCACTGCAGTGTGTTTGTGCACTGCAATGTGTTGGCACTCTGAGTCCCCTGGGATTGTCTCCATGTTCCCTCTGTAGGATAAGCAGTACAGAAAATGGATGGATTGAATCATTACCACTGAGCTAAAAACAGGGTGTGGAGCTGGGTGAAATGGTACAGAAACCAGTACAAAGTAGACCAGAGGAAAGATAAAAGAGGAGAAGGATTAAAAATGCAGGAATCCGCTGCCAAAAATAGGACTCAGGTGTGGCTTGACAGCTGAAGCATTACATGGAAAGCAGTTCCGCTACATGACGTATCGCCTACCTCGGACTTGCTTTTATTACATTGCAGCTGAATGTCTTGATAAATTGTGATGTATAAGGCAAAACCATTAAGGCATACATAGAAAGGTTTATGAGAAATGGTTTTGAGAATGGTTTATGGTGTGGCCTGTGCTGAAGAATGTTTTTCAGGCTCCTATGTGTGTGTGTGTGTGTGTGTGTGTGTGTGTGTGTGTGTGTGTGTGTGTGTGTGTGTGTGTGTGTGTGTGTGTGTGTGCGCGTGTGTGTGTGTGAATTTTTTCCAATTCCAAAAAACAAATCAATGCTCAGAGATGATGCTGAAAGTGGAACAATGCTGTTCCACAATTAAAATGTTTAATATACTTTATGGTATGCTTAATATACTGTAATACATTCCCAAAATAGTACTTGGGCTTTTTTTTCCCTGAAGCTTTTAATTCAGTATTCTCAAATGGAGGACTGCATGAAAAGGGGAGAACAATTAATATTGTTCAGGGGCTCTTGAGAAGCCTGTCTATACAGAATACTGGCATGAATTCCCCTAAGCACCCCACTATATTTATATCTTCTGCCAGAAGGTTACAGTTTTCCTGTAAATATCTGAGACATACATCTACACAAAAATCACTACTTACACTAAAAAATCACTAGACTCTCAGTCTCAGGATTTAAATCGAATTAAGTCCATAAAGCACCAACCTAAAAATGTAAAGGAACCTGAACTGTTCTGCATGTTGAGGAACATGTCCAAAAACCAGCAACATTCATTCATTCATGTTAAAATGCCCATATCTTCATAAAATATTTCATGTTTACATTTATCATTTACTTTGATTTATTTTCATGTCAGTGAAACTTGACTGTATCTTCTTTATTATTAGACTCTATCTACTATCAATCAGCTGCTATGCCAGTCACAGAGTAATCGAAAAAAATGAAGATGAACATATCCCATTTCATCCTCCTCTTGTCCAGACCACGGAGGTGTAGGCGTAGAATTTATTTAACGTTTTATTCTGGCACATTATTGAAGGTAGGTTAACGTTCCACTTGGGTATTTAGTTCTGTAATACACTCTGTGTGGAAGAAAAAAAATCGCTTATAGCCTCTGTTGAACTGTGGTACAAGAGTTAAAATCCTATAAAATGTGATTTGGTTATTTGAGAGATGAGTGTAAAAAGAAAGGCAGAAATTGCACCACAATTTGCTTTATAGTATTTGTTGCTCCCCAAGTGATACACACTAATAATGTTATTAAATGCAGTAATATTTTAGCTTTTTCTAGGTCTTTCTTTATTAGATCTAAACATTGCTGCTGTTAAACAATGTGGGAAGCATAAAACCCAATATGCTCCTTCTCCTCCTTCTCTCTCTATATATAGTCATGGAATATTTTCAACATGGGAATTATTTATTTGTTATTTCCCAAAATAAAGCTGTACAGGTGACAGATTACAAAGGACCATCTGACCACAGACTGATGAAGAACTGTTTGTGGTAGCAGCTGCAACGGGAGTCGCTCTCATTTCCTTTATATATATATTTTTTCATTCACTTTCCAGTCTACACACACAAAAAGCCAGACACATACTTTATACCTAACGTCATTAAAGTGGCTTTCCATAGGAAGCCAAAATAAGCAGGAGTTCTAGGGCTAGTCTAGAAGCCATATGATACCATGATATAATTCTGTTTTAGCCTTTCAGACATCAAATCCTCTTGGAACATTCTCAGGTATGTAGACATGAAACACAGTGTGTATGTGCACTTATACTGTCTTGCTCGCTTCACCACAAACATACCGTGATGTGATTGTCTTTATCCATCCTGTCTAATTCTATTTCCTTCCTGACTGACACCCCCCAACTCCCTTTCCACCTGTCCACCCCATAAGACTTCCCCTTATGTAACACTCAACATCCCATAATATACTGAAGGCATGGTGACACCCTCCACCCAGAAGGACACACACACACACACAGAGCAGGGCGCTCTGCTCTATAAGCATTTCTGAAACACGAAACACAAGAGAGTTTACACTGAAAACAGCAGGCCAATTTTCAAAACGAAGCAGAGATTAAGAGGAAGTGCAATTTGATACAAATCGCAATGATGTATCTGCGGTCTCTCTTGAATGTGACCGATGTATTAGCCGGCTTGTCACGATCTCTGATTGACTCTGACGTCAGCATGCACGAGCAGCCTGATTTATCGTTTTCTTAATCGTTACAGCTATATTGTTCAATCAGAAGTCTAAGCACAATATGCAAATAAGGCGTGTGGGTGGAGCCGGTGGGTGGAGCTTGTAGGTGGGTGTTCTGATGAATAGAGGCTTTCCAACCAAACCTCGCGCTTTGAAATGCTGCATGATATCGGCTATCACTGATAAAATCAGTTTATTCTAATATGATATAAATGCAAATACAAAGCACAACACTACTACGATGGACAGTATGTAATATAATATAATACAATATAACAGGCATCGTCTCTTCTTTCAGCTACTCTGCTGTCAGGTGCTGTATCACGTCTCTCTCTCTCTCCAACTGCGCAGGCGAGGTGTTTCTTTTTCACCACAGCAAGAACAATTTCTCCTTCTTGTCCTAGAAATATTTGCCATTCCTACACATTTCTACACAGTGACACAGTGAGAGAAAAATGAAAGAGAGCGCGCCCACATAGCAAGAAGCAAATAACCGGCATTTATCAGAGCACAGCTCACTTTAACATCTCAATTAGCTTTCATAAAGGCGGTCATGCTGTTCAAAGCGTACAAGCACTGTTTATAGCCGGTGTCTGTGTCATTTTAAAGAAAGCTTTTCATTTGAACAAAATGCCGCTTTATTAACGCCGCACTTCACACCGGTGAGAATTGGTGCTGACGCTGCGTTTCGCATGATGCTCTGCGTTATTAAGCGGCTCTCAGGTTAATCTGCACAACCTCTATCCATGCAAAAAATAAAAATAAAAAATCCAACTATAAAATATAATAATACCCAAGCTCATTTGCGGAAATCATATTCTCGCCCTTAAAATTTACCAAACAGTGTAAAAGGGGAAAACCTGCAAAATTTAACCCCTCGCGTGCCGCATGGCTAGGCGTTTTTTTTCTCCTCCTTTCCTTACCGTGACTGCAGTAAATACATCCACATTAATGAAGAGTGCGTGTCCAGTGAGCGTGATAGGTGAGGTGCGCTGTAATTTTTCTGCTCTAATCGTTTTATTCTCGCTCCTTCTTCTCCTTCTATTTTTTCCCTCCTCTTTTTCTCCGCCTCCCGCGATGAGAAAAGCCACTTGAGGAGCGAAGAGAGCGCGCGTTCACATTGGCGAGACGTTCGGCACGCGTCGCGCCTTCTCGGCGAAGCTCGCGCAAGGTCGGAAGATCCCGGATTTCCCGCCCCACAGCACCACTGTGCATTTCGTGTAAAGAAATTTTAGACTATTATCTCATAAATTAACAAACAGCTCCGAATTAATTTAATATGTAATCGATTCTGGTGAAATATTTATCTAGCTTCATTTATGTTTAGGAAATGCCTCAAATAAATTTCACACAAAGCATGTTCTTTAGCTAAGCAAAGTTTATTCACATGGGATGCTATTGCATGAGGTTGCGCCTTCAAGTGTAAAATCTTTGTAACTTTTGTAATGTCTCTTCACTGGAAAAGGGTGGTGGAAAACTGATGTCGGCCCAGTGTTTATTTTATCTATTAAGTTATCTCTGTTGGTTGGTTGATCAGTTTTCAGAAGTACCCTTCTGACTTTCCCCCACTGTTAGCGAAGGCACACTTATCATAACATGGACTTATAATTGTCACTCAACCTTGATATGACACAACGACTAATACTGGCTAAACATTTGCAAGACAGATTTAAGGGTGGCCGTCAGCCCTGGCACCCAACCTTAGCAAAATAAAATGGCTGAAGTTGGCCAACATCAGTTTGCTATCTGTGATGCATTCAGTGTATGTACCTTTAAAGCTTTATCGTAAAATCTGAATATAGTCCATTTATGTAATTAACTCAATGTTTATAGGTTCACTATTTCCACATTTCCAAGTGAAATATGCATATCAAATGAACAAAAGATATACCCTTAAGGCCGCCAACCAACAACAAGGAAAGGTAATATTAAATACTAGCTTTTTCTTAGAGTGTAGCTTAAAAAATACTTGACAGAGTTCTTGACAGATGTTTAAAGTATTGGTCAACGTCTCAGTTACTAGCAGCTTTTAATAAGGACCTGAAGCGCTCTGAAGAAATCAGGTTTCATGTCAGTCCTCACAGAAATGGACTCCGAAGAAACTCTGCATTTCTTTTATGCCCAGAAACTACTTCCCACGTGTGCGGGCATTGGGTTTGGGTGCTGCAGCAGCGGACATTGGAGAAAGACTGTGTGTTTGCAAGTCCACTTTTTGCTGTAGAATGCCAGTCAGTAGGAACTCGGCACTAACCACAGGAAAAGACAAATTCCGAGCTCTTTCACACAGCGCTCTGTCCTCTTCACATGACACCACCACTGTCTGAGCCTGTCATAGTCAGAGAGAGGGACATAGGCATCTGGTTCAATAACACATGGAAAAACAATTCAGACACCAACTGTGAGAGAGTCAGAGAAGCATGATGAGAGAAATATGACTGTCCTAAGGAAGAGTACATAATTGCAGCCAGTATCAGGAATGTGCTAAAATAAACCAGGCTTTAGCCAAAAGATTAATTACAGTGTGGCCAAAATATCAGAACAAATCGTAAAAAGCTGTTAGTGTGTAAAGGGTTAGTAAATGCATGTGTATGTGCTGTTACCTTGTGAGCAGAGGGCATTTTAGGAAGGAAACGTGCTCCACAGCAGGTAATGATTTCTTTCATCTGAACTGGTTCAGGCTTCACAGAGGGTGTTACATGGATTTCATATCCCTGTTGGGAAAATATGTACATTATGACTACTATATCAGATTAGTAAGGCCAATACACCATCAGCTGTAACATTAAAACTACTGACAGGTGAAGTGAGTAACAGTGATTATGACATTACAGAAGCACCTGTCAAGGTGTGAGATATATTAGACAGCAAGTTAACGGTCAGATCTCAACGTAGATGTGTGTGAAGCCGGATAAATGGGCAAGCGTTCTCAGCAACTAGGACCGAGTCCAAATAGTGATGACTAAACAAGTGAGTCAGAGCATCTCAATAACTGAAGGTCTTTTGTTGTTTACCAGAAAGGGCTGGGTATCAAATTTGAAGCACCGACCAAATTGCCTCAATACTAAGGAGTATCGAAAAATGTCTTTTCGTTCTGTACTAAAGTCGCAGCTCCCACGTGAGGCTGCTGTGTGTAATCATCTTAATCTCTACATGTTTAAAACATGTGGAAACAAGTGAAAGCGTGGCTGCATTTCACCAAGCTTGACAACAACAGCATGCGATGCAACATTTACAACAACTAAATAATTGCTGCCAAGATCGGCAACACGTCAAAGCTGATGAAGCACTTAATCGTGCAAGGAATAAACATAATAGCAGAAAGTTGCTATGTTTTGCTATGTTTCTGGTATGTGTGTGTGTGTGTTGGAATGCATATGTTTCTGGTATATGTGTGTGTGTGTGTGTGTGTGTGTGTGTGTGTGTGTGTGTGTGTGAGTGTGTGTGATGGAATGCATAGGTTGAAGTGACCGGTACCCAGACTGAGGGGCGCCACCATTGTATGTATAGGGGCTCCAAACTGGACACAGATGTTGGGGGTACAATGTATGGACGGAGAACAGAATGTCCAAGTATATATAATGGGGAAATAAGCCTGCTGAGTTAATAAAGAGAGAATAAAAGCTGTTATCTTCTGGAAGCAAAACTTGGGACTTTTCTACAAAAATCTTCCTCTCAGTGTTTTCCTGCCCCAGAGCCTGCTTCAACAGCCCTCCTCCAAAAATAGGGAAGACTATGAAGACAGTGGTGTTATGACTGGGACTCTGACAGGTAAGCTTAACTTTTAGAAACAAAAGAACAAAATCAGCTAACTTGTAGTGCTACATGCTTGTGATCTATTTAAGTTAGCGTTTCTTTCTGTGTTTGGTGACTTCGTACTAACGTTATACAGTATATTGTGACCAACGTAACATTAGATTTTGTTTAGATGGTTATAGATATTATTTGTCAGGAGCAAGCTTGTCTGTCTCCTGAAAACTCAGAAATTCTAATTTTTTTTGAAGAAGAAGAACTGCTGAGTTATTTATTTAAAGATCTTAAGCATTAGTGAGCAACACCTACTGACCTAAACCTATAGATTTGCACTAATATATTGTGTTCATTACATTTTGTTCACTTGTTCTTTGTTTCCTTGTGCAGTGGCTCAGGAGAGTCTTTCTCTGAGGTAATGAGAATTTTGTTAAAATGGATTTCATATTTTCAAATTGGTATCGAAAAACGTATCAGGAGCTGATAGCAAAGTCAAGGTATTGGTATTGGAACTTTTTAAACAGTACCCAGCCCTATTTCCAGGTATGTAGTGGTTAGTACCTACCAAAGGTGGTCTAAGGGGGACAACCAGTGAACCAGTGATGGGGTCATGGACTCTCAATGCTCTCTGATGCAATTCGAGAATGAAGGCTAGCCGGTCTGGTCTGGTCCCACAGGAGCACTACTGTAGCACAAATTACCCACCTACCTAAATACTGCTGCACACCAAGTATACTGCATAATGGTAACAGTTGCCGCTTTCAACAGGATAATGACCCTGTGAAGACTGTTCAGGAATGATTTAAGGAACATGACAAGTTCAATCTGATTGAGGATCTGTGGGACACACAAGTCAAATCCATGACAGACAAGTCAAATCCAAGCACCATGTCACATCTGATAAGACTTGAGGAACTGCTGCTATTGTCTTGGTCCCAGATACCACAGCAAACCTTCAGAGGTCTTGTGGAGTTCATGCCTTAAAAGGTCAGAGTTGTTTTCTAGCAGCTACACAATATTAATGATATGGCTGGTTATAAATATTTGGGATTAATCTATAAAATATCAGTAATTGGTGCAAATGAATAGCAACAAGTTGGAATAAAGTGGCCAGTAAATATATACTTCCACTGTGTAAATATCTGAGTCACTAGTTTCAACACAACAGTGGGTTCTAGCTTCATGGTGCAAATGCTTCAAAACACTCATTCATGCCTGAAGGTTGAAGAGGAGATAAGACAAAAATTACCTGCAATAAGGGCTGAGAGCTAGCTACTCTCAGAGCATCCTGCAGACTGAAGTTAAATCTCTTCTCTTGCTCTGCATCTTTTACTAAGTATCCATTAGGAGAGAGGAAGCTTCCTGCTTTACCACACTATAAAGGGGAGAGAGAGAGAGAGAGAAACCTGTTAAATCCACTGCTGTTGTGGATCTGTGCAATTCAATTTCAGCTAAAACAAAACTGTACTTAGCTATTAGTTATATAGTCGTCAAACTTCTTTTATTGATTCCTCTTTCATACTGTAAAACCAAGCGAGAAGAACTGAGAGCATTTTCTGTAGCTGCCCCTAAATATCAGGGCTCTTCAACACAGAGTGATTTGATATCTAGTCTTATGACGTTTAATTATATATGTACTGTTTGTTATTATTGCTGTTTTTGGATCTGATGTTTCTTCTTGTAAAGCAATTCACTTGTGTTAAAATGCTCTATAAATTAAATTTGTTTGACTCTACAGATGAAACGTGAGGTTATTTATATTCACAGTATACAAACATTTTAATGAGATCAACTAAACTCCAAAAACAGGACACTGTTCCCAGTTCACATCCTCTACTGCATCTAAAAACAACAGTCAACATTTGTGTTTTTACCACCTTGTTTTTTTTTGTGGCATGTTATCTGATATCTAAACTTGGGTATCCGAAATGCCACAAGAGAAGATATAATATGATCCTTAGGAGATCACAAGTTTGAATTGTGATGATGTCACAGCACACCAGAGCTGGGAGTCCTTCATAAAGTGGCACTGATCTCTGGGTGGGAGGAACTGAAGCAACACTGGACAACTGTGTGTGAGCATTATGAAACAGCAGTTTGAAATGAAGCATGTTGCTGAGCTGTGCTCACACCAGCTGTGGTGCACTACAACAAACAGCTGTGGGTCATTCATTTCACTGTGAGATAGCAAACTAGTTTCCCAGTTAAATAACCATCTGTAATGAAAGTGGGCAGGGCGAGTAAAGGGACAAACCAGGAGAAAGTGATGTTTGTAAATCAGAAGCTGTTCGCACTTTCGAAGCCTTTCATCCTGACTCATTGTGCTGCTATGAGCCTGAACATCTTTCCAAGCTTCGGTTTTGCCAAATTTAATGATCATGAGTTCTGAGTAGTAAAGAATGTGAATACATTGCTCTTAATCATGAGCTTAATCACAAAGTTTAAAGTCTAAACTCCTCACCTTGTTTAGCCATTCAGGGGTAACGATGGGCACACCCCGGGCCACAGCGCACAGGAACTTAACGGTACGACGGACTTTATCAGTGACTAGGTGAGTCATATCAGTCACACCTTTTGCCAGCCCTCCACCCAGACGCACCAGCACCTTCTCCCCATCCTCATCCACTACTCCTGTAAAAAGAACCTGACAGGAAGTGTGACAGAATTGTTACTCAAGCAAGATTTCTGCTGTCATTTTTATGTGATGTTTTGCTCATTTCTAACTTCTAATAGTTTGAATAGTAGAAGTATGAACTAAAATGTTGGCAAATTTGTTACTGTCTTGTTTAATGTAATAAAAATAAAGATGACAAGGAACTGCATCAGCATGTTCTTCTACCTTGTGTGTCGGTCCTGTTAAAGAGCGGCGAGGGGTTTTAGGATTCGGCTGAGGAGTTTCGGCTGTAGAAACATCAGCACCTCTTTTCCGCCCCCTGCCGCTGCTTTGGCTCGTAACCCTGTCCTCAAGAGGTAGACCCTCCTCCTCCTTCTCTACCTCACAAGCTGCCTCTGCTTTAATGATATTTGCACCAGGACGTTTCCCACTTCTTCCTCTTCCTCTCCCCACAGCTGTTGACTGTTTTCTCTCCTCCTCCTCTTCCTCCACCATCTCCTCCTGCTCTTCAGCTTTTCCACTCTTCCTCTTCTTCGCTGCCCTGCCTCGGCTCGGAGTGCCCATGCTGACACTGGATCTGTCCGAGCTCCTGGAATTGGAGCGAGAGTGAACAGCTTGCTTTGTGTCCTCCTTCTCACTAGAGGGCACTGTGCTAGTTCTTCTTCTCCCTCTTCTTTTTCCTCCGCTCAAGCTATCCTGAGTGGACTGCTCTGAACACACCGAGTTGGAGGAGTTGGAGCGCGAGCGAGTTCTTTTAGCTGGACCACCTTCATCCTCCACGCTAGCAGGAGGAGCGAGAGATTTCCTGGCAGTGCGTCGGCCTCGTCTGGGTTTCGAGTCTCTCTCAGCTTGTTCATCCTCTTGCTTTTTACTGCTGCTTTCTTCACATTCTTGTTTCTTACTTTGTTCATGTTCACTCTCCAGTCTTTCTTTAGTTACTTCATCTAATTCTCCCTCCTCCTCTTTCTTGCTTCTTTTCCCCTTTGTTTCTGCTTTCCGTCTTCCAGGTGCTTGTCTCTTTTCTTTTTCTATGCCCTCAGTATTGTCTTTACTCTCTTTCTTCTTCTGTTCCATTTTTCTTCCTTGGTTTTCCTCCTCTTCCTTCATTTCTTTCTTTTCGTTTTCCCTTTTTTCTCTTGCTAATACTTTCTTTTTATGTTCAATTGTTTCCTCAAGCTCTTGTCTTTCCCTTGTCTCCTTTTTGAGTTTCTCATTTTCTTCCTTTTCCTTATTTTCTCTCTCCATCCTCTCTTGTTCTAACCTGTCTTTTTCTTCTTGTTCTCTCCTTTCTTTTTCCACCTGCTTCTCTCTTTCTGACCTTTCTTTTTCTTTCATCTCTCTTTCAAACTGTTCTTTCTTTTCTCTTTCCTTTTCTCTGTCTATTCTCTCTCTCTCCACTCTGTCCTTTTCTTCTTGCTCCCTCTTTTCACGTTCCTCTCTCTCCTTCTCCAGTCGTATGCTCTCTTCTCTTTCTAGCTGATCTCTAGCTTCTTCTTCCATCTTTTCCCTCTGTAGCCTCTCAATTTCTTCCTCGTCCTCTTGTTTTTTTAAATGTTCTATTTCTTCGTTTTCTGCTTCCACTACCTCAAGTCTTGTCTTGTCAACTTTGGATTTCTGCCTCAGGTTCTTCTTACCTCTTCCTTTATTCCTACCGTCTACCTCTTCTTCAATGTCCTCATCTTGCTCTACTTTCCCTCTCTTTCCTCTCATGTCTTTCTCTGCAGCAGCTCTTCCTCTGCCTTTACCCTTGCCAGATGCTGCTCTTCCTCTTTCTTTTCCTCTCAGGCTCCTTCTAAAGTCTTGCTCTTCGTCCTCCACTTGAATCTTCATAGCTTCAGCAGTAGAGTCTACCTCCAGACGTTGTGTGGCCTCGACTTTAGATGTCTGTCTTCTTCTGTGGGATTTTCTAACAGACTTGACTTCACTTTGTGGCTTTTCCTCCTGTCCATCCTCTTTGTCACACATTGGTAAGGTTTCAGGAATGCTGACATGAACCTTAACAGGCCTTGTTGGCTTCACTTTTTGATTTTGTCTCCTCATACTGGATCTTTTGGTAGACAAGATCTCACTCGGTTGCTCTTCCTCTTCTTCCTGTCCCTCATTATCCTCCTCGCACATCGGCAGTGTCTCAGCAATGGTCGCATGGGTAACTTTATCAGACTTGACAGACTGTCTCTGTGCCTCCTCCTTTGGTCTCCTCCTACCAGGTCTTCTACTATTCTTAATTTCATTCTCCTCTTCCGGCTGTCCCTCTTGTTCCTGTCCCTTTTCCGCCTGTCCCTCTTCCACCCGTCCCTCTTCCGCCTGTCCCTCTTCCGCCTGTCCCTCTTCCGCCTGTCCCTCTTCCGCCTGTCCCTCTTCCGCCTGTATCAAATTATCTTCCTCACACATTGGCAACGTCTCAGCAACAGTTGCACGGGTAAACTCGACAGACTCCTTTGGTCTCCTCCTACCTGGTCTACTGCCATTTTTAAGTTCATTCTCCTCTTCCTCTTGCCCCTCTTCTTCCTCACACATAGGCAGTGTTTCAGCTATAGCGATATCAGTGTGAGTGTGATGATCATACTCAGTGTGCTCTGTTGACTCAACATGAGCAGACTGTGTTCCTCTGCTGGAGCTGTGATCATTCTCATACACTTCATGTCCTTCTCCTTTTTCTTCCTCCTCCTCAAACATGGGCAGTGTTTCAATAAAAGTATCAGCCTCAGAAGGCTGCAGTTGTGCTTCATCCACTTCATTATAATCTTCTCCTTTTTTATTCTCATCTTTTTCCTTCTTCTCATCTTCTACCGGGTTTCTAGTGTCTCCACTTTTCCTTTCTGTCACCATTCTCTCATTTTCTTTGATATTTCTCATGTCATCATTCTCTTGTCCCACACTTTCATTTTTTTCATTCTGACCCCTCTGTCCCTCATCTCTCTCTTGTACCTCTTGATCCTTGCTCTCAGTCTCCTCTTGTTCTTTCTGAATTTTCTCAGTGCGGAAAGTGTAGGGTTGCGTGTGCTCCTCCTGCCTTGGGCTCCTGATGAGCAGCAGCGTGTCTGCGGTGGAGAGATGCGAATCTGCTTGTATCTCATCAGTAACCTCCTCTTCTTCCTTTCTTTCTGGTTCACTAGCCCCAGCCTCCTCATTAGAGTCACGATCAATGGGATCTTCATACTGAGCTCTGTGTTTGATGAGCTGTGTTTCAGCAGTGTGGATGCTGGAGTGACACAGTGCAGCAAGGGGCTGCGTCTCATCTTCCTCATCTTTTCCTCCATCTCCCACCTCCTCTTGGCTTATGGACTCGCTGTAGGCCTGCGTGGCATCCAGATCCAGCTGTGTTTGCCCAGCTTTAGTGTTGCCTTCTGAATTTTTCATCGCTGTAGTACACGAATGAGAAGAACAGCAAAGTTATCTGCTTTATCAAGAAAGGAGTAGTGTACTAGCTGACATTACTGCCAACTTGTTGAGAAAATGACTTAACATAGTAATAAATGTGGAAACAAACCGAATCAGAGACTGAACAGCATGTGCCTCATTTTACCTGCTTTGTACAGTTACACAAACCGTTTACATTGTATTAGCAGCATTAATTAACAGCAAAATAAAAATAATGTCAAATGGTGACAGGAAACACATCAATTACAGAGAAGAGGAAACATTTATTTTAGGGTTACAGACAAAAAAGTCTGTTCAGGACAAACTAGATTCCACAGTTAGAAATAATAATAAGAGTATTTAAGAAACTGACTGAAAAGCAGCTGGATATCAACAAACAGCTGGTCAACTACATGCCAAATATAAAAAGGCTGAAAAAGATTAGAAAGCTGTGAAAGTGCCATCATACCTCTCCCAACGAAAAACCTGCTTGAATGGCTATCCTCCCGTTGCACTCACCCAATAGTGATGAAGTGTTTTTAAACGATAGTCATGTCCCACATAAAAAAGAAACATTCCAACCACCTAGGACACGTTTTAATTGAAGATGCTGTCAACTCTGCCACCCACACAGCCCTCACACACTTGTGAGGGTAAGGACACATATGTGAGAATGCTATTCATCAACTACAGCTCGGCATTCAACAGTTATTCCACACAGGCTCTCCGAAAAGCTCTTCACCCTTGGACTGCCACCCTCTCACCGTAACTGGCTCCTGACAGACAGACACCAGTCAGTCAGAGTAGGAAACCGGACATCAGCCATTAGAACTGTGTGCACAGAGAACCCCCAAGGATGTGTCCTGAGCCCACTGCTGTACACCCTCTTCACCTATGATTGTCCCAAACCAACACCAAGATAATAAAGTTTGCGAATGATACCACAGTCATTGGACTCATTACTGGTGGAGAGGAAACTTCTTACAGAACAGAAGTAGCAGGTTTGATAGCCTGGTGTCAGGAAAATAATCTCTCCTTAAATGCAGATAACACCAAGGAGATGATTATTGATCCTAGGAGGAGGAAGGAGCCAGGAGTAGAGAGAGTGAAAACCTTCCAATTCCTCTGAACCTAATTCAGCGAGGATTTCACCTGGACTCACAATACTCAGCAGACCCTGAGAAGATCCCAGCAGCAACTGTACTTCTTAAGAAGGCTGAGGGAAGGCATGTGAAGCAAGATCCTCATCAACTGCTACAGATGTACAGTTGAAAGTGTGATCACCAGCTCAATCAAAATGTGGCATGGAAGCTGCACTATTCAGGACATAAAACTAGTTATGCACTGAAATGAAAATTCTGGTCAGAAACCGATACAGAAAATTTAGGATGCACTTGGCCAAAAAACAAAACTTAAACTGAAAAATGGCTTCTTTTAAAAACTTTTAAAGATTTTAAAACACTCTCTATATTTGTATTGTACAGTTGTGCAAAAAAAAAAAATCCAAATTCGGTATTTGTGATTTAGTTGGGGTACTTTCAACCAATTTGGTTTTGCGGTACACCTCATATTCAATTGGATGTCGTGATTTCAGGTGGTGTATCAAACCTGCTGTTGAAAAGTTCTTTGGCACTGCACCCCCTCTTGAGATTTTTGCAGAACAAATGCTGCATATTGCAACTGTGGTGTAACATCTGAAACTTTAAAATACTTCCATACCACTGACATGCTTTGAAGGACTGACACGTGATAACAGCTGAGCGTGAGTGTAACCTAACCTGTGGTGCACGAGGACGGGAGGGGCAGGGCGAAAATTCATTCTCTGCTTGAGTTTTCGGCCTGGCATTTTATTTTGGCCCAAAACGGATAATGCCATTTTCAGCCAAAATCGTTTAGTGGCTGAAATTTCGGTGCACCCCTAATAAAAACTGCACAGTTCATCTGTGGGGTTGCCTTCCCATCACTCCAGGACATTCAAAACACCAGGGTCATCAGAAGTGCCCAGAACATCATCAGGGACAATACACACCCACAACACAACCTTTTCACACTTCTACCATCTGGGAGACACTACAGGAGTGTGAGATCACGGACAAAAAGGCTCACAAACAGCTTCTATTCACAAGCCATTAGACACCTGAATAACACTTAACACCATTACCTGACACCCCATAACCCCCCACTGACTGCTGTCACACAACACACTGAGCACCTTATTTAAATCTGTATATACTGTATTTTTTGGATTTATTGGATTTTTCATACATTTCTTGTGTAAGGGACACATGCAATGTAAGAACTTCATTATATGGTCTAAACCATTATATTTTCACTGTGCACATGACAATAAACCTCTTGAAATATAGCAATACCTGCTCAGGTGCAGAACAAGAGCCCTGTCATTAACAGTAACTGTTAATGAAATAACACAGGATGCAGCTTGAAAAATGAAATGAAATTTCCATGAAAAAGTCAAAAAAGCACATGCATGGAGAAACTGCAGGTGCTAAACAAATTCATGGGAATATTGACATCAGTGTAAAATGCTGAATACTACCTAAAACATATGATGATTAAAATCATAATTATAGGAATATGTTATCATTCTACTATTTTTAAATAATAATGAATATATGAACTTCATTATCTTATCTATAAGTTTTATAGAGTTGATCAATTAATTAATATGAAAAAGATTTGGCTTCAATACTGTTTTTCATGGCAGCTGAATGGTGTAATGGTTGTAGTTACCGTATAACTGAGTTGCCTGTAGTTGCCAGTCCTCTTCTCCTGGATCCCGGTCATGTTGTTCAGCTTCTGCCGGTTGATGGCTGCTGTCTGATAAGTCCAGCTGGAAGGATGAGGCTCCGTCTGAGGGCTGAGCTTCAGGGACATCCAGTGACTGTGGCGTCTCGTCTAGCGTAGCATCAGCTTGAGCAGCATCACATAGGAAGGACTGAGTTTCTGCCACAGAAAAGTCATCATCTGTGTGACTGACACCTCCAGGAGAGATGGAAGGGTGGAGGAGAGAGGGGAGACCCGGCCCTAAACGAATGACAGAGGACAAAGAGACTGAAAAAGAGTGTGTCCATAATCTAACAATTCAGTCAAAACAGTGGTGTGAAAAAGGCAGATGGGGCGAGGTCAAGAGTCAGCTGTGGACAGAGAGGAGAAGGGTTTAAACTGGTTTCTCACCCATGTGTGATCAAAATTGTGTGTGCTTTGTGTGATCTCAGGAGAATGCCATGGACAAGAGAGAGGGACAGAGCTGACAGTGACACAAAACACACACACACACACACACACACACACAGAGAAAAACACACACACAGGAACGCATGCACACAGGAACGCACGCACATGCATAAGCACACACACATTCACACAGGCAGGTGTTTGTGAGCTGAATATCCACCCCAATACCGAACATACACCATACAAAATCATGACCATTAATACGGACTTGCTTTCCACTTTGCCGTTATAACATCCTACACTCTTGAAATAAAAACCACAAATCTCTCAACATTAGCGACTCAGCTATCTTTTGATTTGTGGAAACACATTGACATAACCACAGGAAATAGTAGATTTGTTAATAAAAGAGATGCGGCACTGTTGTCCTCGTTCAGAACACTTTCAGACCTGTATTTGGCTCCGTGTGCTTTCAGTCCCATCAGTTGAGATTAAAGTAAACAACTCACGTTTGAACAGTTGAGATGGACTGAGGAATGCTTGTGTTTCCTTCTCCTCTTCAGAGAAGCCTATAGAAAAGAGTCACACAAACAAGCTACACAATTAAATCCACAATATATGTTGGATTTGTAAAAATCAACTGCTCAGAAACCAGTGAGTAATTAAAGTCATTAAGAATGTGCTCCTTCTAATGTCTTTGTGTTTCTATAGCAACAGCTTATTTACAGGCACTTGTATGGTGGATGTGCCACAAAACTGAAGTCTAATAATAAACATGTTAAAAGACATTCTTTTATTTCATAAAGAAAGTCAACGATATGGTAAACATCATTTATAGTGACATCTCACTGTAAACCCTAATGCAGTAATTACTTAACAATCAAGTAATCTTGACTAAACATTACTTGAAATTTTGTATTTTATACCCATAACTTACTTACCTGCAAAATACTTGAAGTTAAGGTGTTTAACTTAAAATGTTATGAACTCAAAATCCTGATTTATTAAAATAGCTCACTCTGGTCTCCCTTTGATGTGATTGGCTATTTAACGAGTTCTGCCTGGCAACAAGACAACTAATGCACTGATTGGTAGATAATTACAAAAGGCGGTCCTTAATGACTGTTGCTTAAACTGCAAAGTTCAGGATTTAAGCTTCTTGTCATTCGCCATTTTAATTTCAGTAAGTAAAATTATTTTGTAGGAATAAACTTGAAAAACAGTATTGTAATTGTGAAATATGTTAGTTTAAATCCTAATGATACATTTAATTAATACGGAACAACCCAACCATCATTACAAGTTTTCCAAAGGCATGTTACATTACATTACGAAGAACGTCGGCTACTCTGTATCAGTTAGTGATGTTTTTCCTGGTCAAACTTTGCCAACATCACTATTAATTAACGATATTTTCATCATGATTTTGTGAAGATATGTTATCTTAATATATGATATCTTAATAAAAGTATATATTAACATAATTGTGAGACTATTTTCCCTTTGTTTATTTGGTTTACATTATCCATTAATAA
>JAOTRN010000046.1:24169836-24190790 GCA_028566695.1 Bagroides melapterus
TGTGTGTGTGTGTGTGTGTGTGTGTGTGTGTGGGCAGCTCCTGGTCTGAACATGTTCTACACTTGCGGTCCCAACGAGGCTATGGTGGTCTCAGGTAAGGACACGCCAACACCTTCGAAGTAGTGTTTTTACTTCAAGTAATCCTCTGAAAGTATGTTAGCTTTAACTTCACAAGCAGTAATCTGAGGTTTATTCAGTATGAAGAGCTGACCTCACACAAACAGGTGGAGCAACTTATATATATATATGCTAGGAATATAAAGTGAAGGCATACAGTGGGGTCTAAAAGTGTGAGAGCACACTGAAAGTCTGGGCTTTCATTAACTATAAAACCACTGAAGCTTTTAGTATTTTGAAACATCAGACAATTGTTTCAGACAAAGAACATCTAGATTACTATTTAAACTATTTATTAGGTTTTCCATGAGTCTTTCATTAGCCATTCCATTAAAACTCATGTTCAGATGACATTCTGATGAATTTGATGTAAGTTGGACCATCGTTGTCTTTTTTTTTAAATACATAACCCTGTGGAATCCGTGTCAGCTCGAGTGCGTTTTATCATTAAATCAGAGGAAATTCGTCCAAATATTTCTGTTCTTCACTCATGTCATTGTTGATGATGATCTCTAATGGAAAAAAGTATTTCATTAGAAAAGAGTGAAAAACAGAATAGGACGTTTGAAAGAGTGTTTGTTACATAGTAATTACATGTTGTAGAAAAGTGATTTTGTAAACTAATTAGAAAGGAAATCGGTCAAAGCGCTCAGTTAGCATGATGTATCTTACGTCACCTAGTTTTGGCTGTAAATGAAGAGTCGCACAAGTCTAGTTGTGAAGATGGCAGGTTTTCATGTATCTGTTTACATATCTGTAGTTAATTAATAAAGATAATAAAGAAGGAAAAAAATGATTTGATGCAGTTCTCCTTGAAGAGAACTGTTAAATGGGCTTATGCACCTATTGTGGCAAAAAATCTGCATACAAAATGAACAGTGGAATATATTAAACCTTGTGTTCATTTTATGAAGCAAATGTCCAAGGAAATCTGTCAGTATGTATTAAGAATGTGTTTGACTGGGGAAACTGTCATTCATTTCATGTCATTTTTTTGGGTTACAGAGTGTCCCATGTATGAGGAGCTGTTTAAGTATACTCAATAATTCTCTACATGTTTATTATTTAGCTCCTATGAGGGGAAAAGAGTGCATTTAGATTTTAAAATCTAGATTTTGTGGTCTGTAGTAGTTTGAATTTTGTCTAATAGAAACATGGCTGCAGTAACAGAGGCTGAGGAAAGTGATGCGTGTTCTATGCTGATTGTGGAGTTTAACACATTGTGGTCCCTGATCTGTCTCTTGTCCTTCTTCAGGCTGCTGCCGCTCTCCTCCACTTATGGTTGCAGGTGGAAGAGTGTTTGTCATCCCTTGCGTCCAGCAGATTCAGAGGTACAGATTCAGAGCTGTTTTATCCACTTAAAAAAATCATGAATTAAAGGATATATTGTGTATCTGGTTATACAAACAACAAGGAAGGTCTGAAGATACATTACTTTACAGTCACACAGTGCCCCAGTGCTCATACTCTGGACTGAGCGGTCTGTTTGCAAGCATTCCCCTTAAACCTCCAACAGAGTGAATAAAACCAAAAGAGATAAAGAATGATCCGGAATAACAGATTCAGGAATGATCGGTGATGAAATAATTCTTTAAAAATTTTTTTAGAATCATTTATGAAATTCAGCAACATGTTCTGTAGATTCAAATGAATTTTCAGTTTAATCTCTATCCACAACATGTATAATATAAAACCTTTTACCTTTTAACCTATATTACACAATATTCTGAAGTGTTCCGATGTTTCCCAGTACTGAACAAAGCAAGGAAAACTGTCGACTCAACTCAACAGGATATCTCTTGTCTCGAATAGGAAATCTTAGCACACAATGCTTAGGTATAAAGGTCCTAATCATGACATCACCTAAACCCCTCTAGCCTTACAATTGATTGCCGTGTACAAATATGGAATTTAGTATCAGTTGTTTTTTCTCTGAGAACAGCTACAATATCTACTTCTATATATTTCATTACAGTACTGTAATAAAAAAATACTCAATAGGAAGTGTGTCTACCATCACAACTGCATCAGTGTAACTGTCCATGATGATCTCAGCACCAGGAGAGCCATCAAACACTGACCTAGCTTAAAGTCTGGAGTACTGTAAAATAACTTGACAGACTCGTAGCAGGAATGGAGAAAAAACACTTGGCCAGGACAATCATATTATGTGCTGTTTTATTTATTTATTTTAATTAAAAAAAAACTGTCCTGTGTGGGTGGGTGAAAAGACTCTGGAGGCTGTTTACATTGCACTCAACAGCGTTTTCTGTCACATACATCAACCACAGAAGGTTCATTTTTAACCTACTGGAATTGATTCATATAGATATATGTTTTTTTATAAAGCTTAGTATTTGTTCCTGAACTCCCAACACACAGAGAACACGTTCAAGCTGCTTTAATTAATCATTTATATCATTAATCTTTATATCACCCTTTTGTCATGCTAGTCTATAGAGCTGACTAGCTTGTCATACACATCTAACTGCCGTTTGTTTTTGCCAGATTTATCTCCAGACTTAGTCCTTTACAAGTCATTGAATTTATGGTTAGTCTGCCTTTCTGTCAGGCTCTCATAATATTCTCTCTTGTATTGATTTTTAAATCACAATAAATGGATCAGGGGAAAAAAAACAAACAGATGGCAACAATAAAACCCATAATTGCAGACAAAAACAACACAGCAGTTGTGTTTAATTTTTGTGTGATGTAGAGAAAGAAATGTGAGAAAGAGAAAGAAAAATGTAATAAGAAATTTGAGTCTGTTTAACAGCAGCAAGTCATTAGTACTTGGGAAGACTGAAAGATGAATCATTGCTGAGGAAGAATAATGGTGCAGATATAGAAAGCAGGAGTTCTGGAGGCTGTATCAATTTCCCAGTGATGTTTGACTGGGATACACTGCTAAAATACATGGATAAAGAAGATACGTATCACATTTATGGAACATTTCAAACACAAACTGCAAAAAAAAAACAAGCAAAAAAAAAAACACAGAAAGAAAGCAGCCTCATGTTTTACTGCTTGTCATTGTTGGAAAGACTGCATGTACACAAGGAGGTATCCAGATGTGAGACAAACTACCCCTGGTGGTTATCAGGGGTTTATGGCTCCACAGTTATTAATATGACTATATTAAAGCCACAGGAGAACATGATCCTGTTAGCACAATGATTTGGGTGTTTTTGTTCCTGTATTTTAGGTCTGAGTGACATCATTAGCAAGGCCTTCTTGTTCTTGGCTTTAAATCCAGAGTGTGTCTCTCTCTCTCTCTCTCTCAGGATATCTCTGAATACTCTGACTCTGAACGTAAAGAGTGATAAGGTCTACACCAGGCATGGCGTTCCCATCTCAGTGACTGGCATTGCACAGGTCAGACGTTCATATATTTTTCATAACACACACGCACATTCTCTTTTCACACACCTTTCCAAACATAGGTCTGTGGTGTGTGGGATTTTGTGTATGCCTTGCAGGTGAAAATCCAGGGCCAGAATAAGGAAATGTTGGCTGCAGCCTGTCAGATGTTCTTGGGGAAATCAGAAACCGAGATTTCCCAGATTGCCCTGGAGACACTGGAAGGCCATCAGAGGGCCATTATTGCTCACCTGACTGTGGAGGTACTGAGACTACTGACATCACACAGTGGAGGCATGAGTTCATGATATACAATAGTGTCTAAAATGATTGTATTATTTATCAAAAGTAGATTTATAGTACTTATTTATTTATTTATTTATTCATATTCTCCTAAGAAAAAGTGTTTACTCCCTGATTTCCTGCAGGAGATCTATCAGGACCGTAAGAAGTTTTCTGAGCAAGTGTTCAAGGTGGCTTCTTCGGATTTGGTCAACATGGGCATCGGCGTGGTCAGCTACACGCTTAAGGACGTTCATGATGACCAGGTGACGTCCATGTGCAACACAGCCCCATTCATACACTCACACTTTTTAATGTTTATGCTGGAAGCTGATGCTGTCTGTGCTGTTCCTCTTTAAGGACTATCTGAACTCTTTGGGTAAAGCTCGCACAGCCCAGGTGCAGAGAGACGCCCGCATCGGAGAGGCTCAGTACAAGAGAGACGCAGTGATCCGGGTACGACTGCACTTCCTTTTACACATGTAGTGCTGTCATTTATTTACATAAACAATTCTGTATGTGAAATCTGTGTGTGTGTGTTTAGGAAGCCCATGCCATGCAGGAGAAGGTTTCTGCACAGTACAAAAATGAGATTGAGATGGCAAAGGCTCAGAGGGACTATGAGCTGAAAAAGGCTGTATATGATATGGAGGTTAACACTAAGAAGGCAGAGTCTGAGATGGCCTATCAGCTTCAGGTACAGCAGTCACATGACTCCAACACAAACCAGCCTGAACAGTGGATTTGTAAATTAGCTTCAAAACACAGCTACGGTGATGAGAAGTAGACAATCTTCCTTTTCTCCTTGCATTAGGTCGCCAAGACAAAGCAGAGGATTGAGGAGGAAAAGATGCAGGTGCAGGTGGTGGAGCGCACTCAGCAGATCACTCTGCAGGAGCAGGAGATCACCCGCAAGGAAAAGGAGCTGGAGGCCAAAGTCAAGAAGCCAGCAGAGGCAGAGAAATACAAGCTAGAGAAACTCGCAGAGGCTGAAAGGTTATCACCCCAACACTCTTACATTAGTGACTGAACCTCCTTGGACTGGTTCAGAATCAGAATCAGAATCAGGTTTTATTCACCAAGAATGTTCACACACATGGAAGTTTATTCCAGCTGTTTGTGGCTCTGAAATACAGACCAACATAAACACACATAACAGTTGAGACAAAACACTATACACATTAAATAAGACCAGGTGATCCTGAGTGTATCACTTTAACATAAGGTGTGCATGAAGTGGGTGTTCACAATACAGGGTTATTCAAAAAGAATGAACCAATTTCATTACGCAATATTTTATTAAAGAAACGTAATACAAAACTCCAGCCAAGTCACAAGTTTTCTAGTCTCAATCAACTTTTATGACCTGTTACAAGTATTCAATGTGGCCACCACCTACAGCACGGGCAACATCAACGCGATAAGAGAATTCCCAGAGGCACGTATCAGCATATCACGATCCACTGAGTTTATCGCTGTTGTTATTCGATGTTTAAGGTCATCGACACTAGCCATCGACTAGATACAGTGGGTACGGAAAGTATTCAGACCCCCTTAAATTTTTCACTCTTTGTTATATTGCAGCCATTTGCTAAAATCATTTAAGTTAATTTTTTTCCTCATTAATGTACACACAGCACCCCATACTGACAGAAAAACACAGAATTGTTGACATTTTTGCAGATCTATTAAAAAAGAAAAACTGAAATATCACATGATCATAAGTATTCAGACCCTTTGCTCAGTATTTAGTAGAAGCAGCCTTTTGAGCTAATACAGCCATGAGTCTTTTTGGGAATGATGCAACAAGTTTTTCTCACCTGGATTTGGGGAACCTCTGCTATTCCTCCTTGCAGATCCTCGCCGGTTCTGTCAGGTTGGATGGCAAACGTTGGTGGACAGC
Source organism: Bagroides melapterus (assembly GCA_028566695.1). Lineage (NCBI taxonomy): Eukaryota > Metazoa > Chordata > Actinopteri > Siluriformes > Bagridae > Bagroides > Bagroides melapterus. The sequence goes on from JAOTRN010000046.1 coordinate 24,175,499, forward strand.
CATTTTCAGGTCTCTCCAGAGATGCTCAATTGGGTTTAAGTCAGGGCTCTGGCTGGGCCATTCAAGAACAGTCATGGAGTTGTTGTGAAGCCACTCCTGTGTTATTTTAGCTGTGTGCTTAGGGTCATTGTCTTGTTGGAAGGTGAACCTTCAGCCCAGTCTGAGGTCCTGAGCACTCCGGAGAAGGTTTTCGTCCAGGATATCCCTGTATTTGGCCGCATTCATCTTTCCCTCGATTGCAACCAGTCGTCCTGTCCCTGCAGCTGAAAAACACCGCCACAGCATGATGCTGCCACCACCATGCTTCACTGTTGGGACTATATTGGACAGGTGATGAGCAGTGCCTGGTTTTCTCCACACAAACCGCTTAGAATTAAGGACAAAAAGTTCTATCTTGGTCTCATCAGACCAGAGAATCTTATTTCTTATATTATATTATAACAAAGAGTGAAAAATTTAAGGGGGTCTGAATACTTTCCGTACCCACTGTATCTCCTCTTTCAAATGGTCACTGACTCATTCCACGACGATGCTTCTGAACTGAAGCAATGCGTCATGAAATCGGTTCATTCTTTTTGAATAACCCTGTACTATAAAAAGTAGTGCAAAGGCGCAAGTATCAGTAATGTGCAATATGATGCAGGAGTGTGTAGTTAGCAGGGTGGTATTATTACACAAAGTACAGTACCAGATTGAGTAGTGCAGTATACAATAGCAATAACAGTAATGTTCAGAATGGTGTAGGAGTTTGTGAAAAAGCATGTTGGTTCTTTTATAGCAGCTGTTTATTGCTGTAAACTGTTCCTCTGTGGAAGGAAACTGTTCCTCACACTTTTGGTGTATAGAGTTCTGTAGCACCTGCCAGATGGGAGAAGTTGAAAGAGGTCGTGTCCTGGGTGTGAGGGGTCTGAAGAGATTTTTCCTGCATGTTTCCTGGTTCTTGTAGAGTACAAGTCATTGAGATGGGGCAGGGAGTGCCAGTGATTGTTTCAGCTGATTTTATTGTTTTCTGCAGTCTGTTCCTGTCCTGTTTTGTGGCTGCTCCAAACCAGACAGTGATGGATGTACACAGGACAGATTCAGTGACTGCAGTATAGAATTGTATCAGCAGCTCCTGTGGAAGATCAGACTTCCTTAGTTGCTAAAGGAAGTACATTCTCTGCTGGGTGTTTTTGAGGATGGAGTCGATGTTGGAATCGCGTTTCAGTTGACACAGGGTTGGTGGATGTTGTGATGGGGAGTAGTGTTGAAGGCTGTCCCTGAAGTCCACTGCCATCTCTCAGTTTTGAGCATGTTCAGCTCCAGGTTGTTCTGCACCAGAGCAGGTTCAGGCCCGTTGTTGTGGCCCGACCTGCAGTCACCATGGAGGACAACTAAGTTCATAAGTCATGCTTTCATTTTCTTTTTTTGCCTGACAGGCTGCAGTTGATCATGGAGGCTGAAGCTGAGGCTGAATCTATCAGAGTAAGTGTTTATATTCTTTTTTGTCCATGCAGAATAGGCTCAAAACTTTTTTATTTTCTGCAATAATGCAAATCGCTTTTCACATTTACCTTTTGGTAAGATACAGATAAAAATTCTGAATAAAGAACATTATTGAATTCTCTCTCTCTCTCTCACACACACACACACTCACTATCTCTCTCTCACACTCTCTCTCTCTCACACTCTCTCTCTCTCACTCACACTGTCTCTTAGATGAAGGGTGAGGCAGAAGCATTTGCCCTGGAGGCTAAAGGCCGTGCTGAGGCTGAGCAGATGGCAAAGAAGGCTGAAGCTTTCAAACAGTACAAGGAGGGAGCCATGGTGGACATGCTGCTGGAGAAACTGCCCCTGGTCAGCCAGCACATCTAGTCAGCACAATCAGAGTTTAACAGCTGGAGTCATTTCTAAACATGTTCTGTTTTGTTTTGTTTTTTTTTTTCTTAAAGATGGCTGAAGAGATCAGCAAGCCTCTTTCATCAGCTCAGAAAGTCACCATGGTGTCCAGCGGAGGATCAGAGGTAGGAGCAGCCAAGCTGACAGGAGAGGTGCTGGACATCATGATCCGCCTGCCACAGACTGTGGAGAAACTGACTGGAGTCAACATCTCTCAGGTGAACACACGCACGCACACAGAAATGCTTCTATATACACACATATATACACACATACAGTATATACACTAATTGCTTGTATTTTACAAATCATCCGTAACTAATATGCATTACTATTATAAAAATATTAAAATTGATTCATTTTATTATTCCTAATATTAAAGTATTAGCATGCCCTTTTGTTGAATAGGTGAAGGAATAAAGCTGACACCTTCACACAGGGGCTCACACACTGAAAGACAAATAATCAGCACTACACTGCAAAACAAGTACATCAAGATAAAAGTCACCTGCTATATATTATTATTATTGGATTACAATCTAAATGTATTTCTTTATTTATTTTTACACAGATAAGCCTTTACATTAAGACCACCTACATAACCTGTTTCTAATAATCCTTTACCATTTTTAAGCTTTAACTTATTTATTCTGTTGCCAGGTTATTTAGCTTCATTGTAATCCTTAAATTAAGCAAATCTTTCTGCCAATAGAACAGAATTTTAAAAAAAGTTTAAAATAGTAAAATGTGTCTGAAAATAGGCTTAAAAAGCTTATATTTGGTTTATTATATATAAAGAAATAATTTTTTCTCTTATAATAAGAAATAGATCATTTCAACTAAAGCTGTTTATTTATACTTTTGTAGATACTATGAGCTTTTTTGTTTAATATAGTCAAGTCATCTGGTTCTGTTGTTTACCCCCTTATGTGAATTCTACCTCGGTGTGATGCGTGTTTAGACTCTTTATTTCCAGTAAGGTATTTAAAAAAAAACATATAGTATTTACTCTGTATTTGTTCACTATTTACTCTTACTCTATATCTACTCTTTTGATGCGGATGTCCAATGGCAAAAAAAAAAAAAAGTATTTCTTTTGTGGGCGCACAGCTCCAGAGTCTTCCTGTTTGTTCCTGAGCTCAGCATACTGTCAAAGTTCCATCTGGTGTTCCTCCAGGTTCTCCAGTTTTAAAATCCAAAAACACATCAGTATGTAGAATGACTAAAATATTGTCCATAGTTGTGTCTGAGTGTGTGATTGGTGGCCTGTGATGAACTGGGGTCTCATGTAGGGTGTATTCACTCATACCCAGTGTTGCTCTGGATCCATTGAGACTCTGACCACAATAAAGCAGTCAACATTTATCTAATAAAAAACTTTTATAAAGCCCCAGATAATTATACTGTATATGTGTTTCTTCTTGTTCTTCTTTAGGAAGGGATTCTTTTTAAAAATAAGTGCATAGTTATAAAATACACAAGGAGGACTGTGTTTAAAATCATTTTTAAAAAACAGGTTTGGATCAGCTCAAGTTCTGGACCAGACATAATAGAAGAGATTTAGATTGTGAGTGAAAAATGTCTGAGAGGATTTATGAGGCTGAACTAAACAGCCTCGTTAACCTTCAGAAGGGTTAATGAATGCTGGAGTGATGTCGAACACAACTTATTTACACAGTCCACATGAGCTGCTCAGTGTTTGTACACTAGGTTAGAGATGCACTTTAACTTTGAAGAAGGTAAAATAATAAAAAAGTGTGTGTTGTGTGTTCACAGGTTTCCTCGACTCGCATGGGCTAAAGCAGTCTGATCAAGTGGAGAGGAAGCTGTTGTCTAATGGATGCTGTGCTCACCCCTCCTCATGTTTCCTCATGTTTCTGTGTACACTAGCATGATATAAATGTTCTAGTTGTTGTATCTTTATGATAGCTGTAGGCATGGTTTTTTTTATTACCCCTATTACCCCATCTAATATATGTTTTTATATGTCAGCATGAAAAAAATCATTTTGTATGGAAAAAGCCCCGCAGGCTCCAAGCCAAGATATTCAGGTAATCACTGTTAGTTATGTAAGAGTGGACATCATTCCTGTAGCATTGCTGTGTTTATTTTGTAGTCTGTTATAATAAGCATGCATCTGCTCGTAGTTAATGAAATCCCAAAGTGCATTTAACCCGTGTAATCCTCATGTACTACTAACTTACTTACAGTTACTGAAGCCACTGTGTGTGTGTGTACTACTAATGGCTTTAGAAACCTCACTTGTTTAAACTGTGCTCAGTAACACCCCCGATTCACTTCTGTTATGTTACATAAGAATATTGACGTTTGTGAAAGCCAAAGTAAGGGAGTATGACGTGGGATATGCACATAATATAACTCCCTGCTCTTAATTACACAACAATCACAGCTCAGTTTTTTTTTTGTCCTTTCCCTCCTCGTGTTAAACAGGTATTGAAGTTTGTACAGTCTGACATGATCCTGCCTTTACACTGTTCTCCTCTACCGTGTTAATGCTTTACTGTTCGTTCACTGTTCACCGTTCGTTCTTAAACGTCTAACATCAGTGACCAAAACCTGCAGTTTAATGATTAAAAAAAAAGGGGAAAGCAGCCGTTCAGAAATGTTGCAGAGAGCGATGAAAGGAAGGAAGTGTATAACAGAGGGAGAGAAATAAAGTGGGGGTAAAGTTGCCCACATCTGAGTGAAGTCTGTTAAATGTAGGTCAAGTACAGAAAGGAAAATTTTACTCATTGTTTCTCAACCTCAAAAACGTTTGTTAGTACAGAGATATATGAAGGATGCGGAATTTCTCTCTTTAGTCTGAGTCGAGGTGTAATTTGCTAGTTAATAATTAATGACTGATCCATCTGCAGTGTCTGCCTTCTGTTATCACCAAGTGCCTAAATACACCTTTTTTTTGTCCAGATTCACTCACTGATTCAATCTAACCTCTGTGTAGCATGCAAACATTTTACTCCACATCTGTAGAGAAAGGTTTTGCTCTTTTTTCTCTCCTCAGTACTGTTACTCGCTCACCTTGTAGTGTCAAATAATCCTAGCATTTTTGTTATTTATATCATCTTATCCCATCGCTAAACACTTCTATTATAACATGTTGGCACTGTATTGTAGAATATGAGACAATATATAAGAAATCAACTCAATATGATTGTTCATGTAATGTCAAAATAAACTAAATTCTACTATGGTGTATGTTTATGGTAACTACGGTGTATGTTTCAATATAAACTGCAGTTTTTTGTTTTTTTTTTGTCAGAAGTGATTACTTTATTAAAACTACAAAAAATAGACAACACTGAACAGTCAGCAAAGCTCAAAGAGACAGACCCATTCAGAACCATTCACACCAACCATTAGAAATATCAGTAAAGAACATTATGTCCCATTGATTATTTACATATCGTCATATCCCTTTACATTAAAGAAACAGGAGCACAAGGAACAGCTGCAGAAGCGCTGCCTGAAATCTGAGTTATAAAAATACAAGTTTTAGTTCAGGATTACAGTGTATCAAAAAAAAAGGACGTTTGACATGGCAACATAACCATTTGTGTATCACATTCTTCCCATCTGAATGGTACAGGACGTGGGGGGGTTGAAGCCAGCGTTCTGAGCGTTCTACTTGATTTTACTCAATCCCACTGAAAATAAACAGAAAGATGTGTACCTGGCTCTGCTGTCGCCGATTGTAATGCTCAACATCACAGCTGACAGTAAAGTGCAAATAAAGCCTCTTGTAGCGTTGGATATCAATCACTACAGAACAGTCCTGCATCGTTCGATTACTTATAAACATATTTACACTCAACTTTTTCTCCAAAATCAAACTAAAATGGTTTGACAATATGAAGCGATTCCTAGCAGGTTTTCAGAGAACAGTTCAGTCAGTAATTCACTGGACCTTCACGTTCACTGGCTGTATTTCCTGTTATGAACCTGTCAATACGTGTGTAAGGAAGTAGGATGAAGTCAGTGACTGTATATAAGGTGGACTCCTGATTCCCACTGTGTTGAAGCCCAAAGATAAACTGAAGTCTGCCTGTATTTCTGTGTCTGTGAGTCAGGAGGTGTGGAGAAGCGTTCACTAGGTCCCGTAATGATTACAAGAAGAAATGAAAAGCAATTCCAAGTCTAACTGATGAACACAATGAAACACTCTGATCAGGGAGCATGAGCTGTGTAAAGTGGTTTACACACTGGACAGTTTCAGACTCATGATTTTATGAAAGTCTGCTGCATTTGCTTTCATCTCACCTCATCACAAACACACATTTTTGTTTTCTTAATTATTTAATACCATTACACATCTGCATTCTTGTGTTTTATTCCTCCACATGTCTGAATAAGGCTCCTCACCTCTTCTGGGTCTTCATGCTACGTGTGTGGTGAAAACGAAGTCATCGTTGACAAACAAACAAACACACACACACACACACACACACACACATTACTTCCTGAATGAGTGCAGACCGGAGTACGAGCTGCGTTCACATTCACTGGAATCACGGCACAGTACCAGCACAACCGAACTCGCACCACCTCCTACAGGTAGTCTCAGGTTCTGCACCACGCTGTGCTTCCTTGGTCCACATGACAGCTTTCACATTATCAGTTTTTCTACAGGCCAGTGCTCTGGTTCAGACTACACTACCAGTGTGAAAGTTCCCTAAAACAGATACTTATTATATCAGTTTACTGCAGTGATTCAATTACTGAAAATATCAGCCTGTCCTCTTTGTCAGGTCATTTAAAAATGAATTTGTTAAGCAGCAGAAACTGATAAACACATCCTCTAGAAGCTCATACATACAGTGTCAATGCTCAAAGTGTGTTACAATAACATATTCCTCTGTCCTGAGATCTGGTGACATCTCAGGACTACACTCACAAGCTGGCTTTTTCATTGTGTGCCATTTATTTTAAATACATAGAAGTCAAGGGAAGACGAAGCTTTGTGAAGCTCTTGAAGCTTTCCTACCTACTGAGCTGCCTATCAGTGCTGCTGGAGGTTGTTAGTGTTCAAAAAACTCTCTTAAAACTCCCAGGATAATAAAGGCCAAGAAAAAAAATCAACAACTGACATACACCAGGTCAAATATGGGATTCTGGAAAAGTCCATTCTATTTTGAACATAGCCGAGTCTCCAAAACAGTCTTTACGAACTAGTTAACGGCTTTTTTTCTCAGTAAGCATCCGTCCAGTTTGAGTGACCACTGTAGCCTCAGATACCTGTTCTTAGCTGAAGGAACCCTGTGTGGAATTTTGCTGTAGTAGCTCAATCACCTCAAGGTTTAATGTGTTTTCTGAGATGCTTTTCTACAGAGGATCAGGGTACAAACTCCAGCACTGCCAAGCTGCCACTGTTGGGCCCTTGAGCAAGGCCCTTAACCCTCTCTGCTCCAGGGGTGCTGTATCATGGCTGACCCTTTGTTCTGATCCCAAACTCCAAAGTTATGTTTATGTGACAAAATAAAGGTTTCTCTTCTCTTCACTACTGGTAAAGAGTGATCATTTGAGATACCACAGTGTTCCTGTCAGACTGATACTCATCAATGAACCATTCCCACCCACAGAACTGCTGCTCACTGAATGTTTTCTGCAACATTCGCTGTAAACTCTACAGACTGCAGTGCAGGAGAATCCAAGAAGATCAGCATCAGAAATACTCAAACCAGCCAGTCCGGCACCAACAACCATGCCGCTGTAAGAGTCACAGAGCTCACATGCTCCCCTCAGTCTGAATATGACCTGAGGCTCTTCCGCAGGACTTCGTTGACTGGCTGTTTGGATAACAGAGAGGATGCACCGGTGTTCCTATTAAAGTGCCGAGAGTGTATGCAGACAGAGGTATGTTCTCTATGTTGTTAGAGTTTCTATTGCTATTATTCATACCAACGTTCTGTTGCTTTTATAGGTCATTGGCATCATGATGTCTAATATTATAATTAGTATTTAAAATGAACAGCGGCAAGGTTTTTGTAATTGTGCAGACTACTCAAGACAACCTACTGACCAGACCCAAGTTTCAAGCAATCCCTGCTTCATCCTTGACACCATTATGATAGGAATACAGATCGACACATCGATACAGAACTTGATGTGACCTGACCTTCATGACACATGCTACCCAGCTACCAAACGTCACATCACTACCTGTAAGTCATTAGTGTATGTATATGTACATAAACACATTAGTGTATGTACATGTACATAAACACAATTCAATTGTTCAATGCAACTAATTAAGACTCTGTGTGTTTGTGTGTATACAGTATGTCTGTGTGTGGGTGTGTGTGTGTGAGAGAGACTGAGGATCAAAATCATGGCCTGCCGCTGGAGGACATCAGAGAGATTTTGTTGTCCGTCGTATATACAGTCACTGGGAGGAGCCCCATCCAGCACTGTGCTCTATAAAGCAACAGCACTTTACAATAGTTCTGTTAAATCAGGAAGAGAAATTAAGCTGTGACTTGATTCTTCGGGCTATATTGAACGTCTCATGCCTAATTCACAGCAGACTTTAAATAGGTAACGAAAAGCTAAAGTTCTTTTGGAGGCTGCAGGTATGGAGAATGTGTCCAAATGGTTATGGGGCACCATGTCTGTGATTTTTACCTTGTGAAAATAAACACCTCAAAAAGAAGCATGTAATTCTACCAAACACCCAACAAAAATCCCTCAACCAGGTCTTAAGGATGTGTCCTGCTTACTGAGATACTCTGAAAGAAGTGCTGTAGCCTTGTGCTTCAGATTTAGCAATTATACATCACCCACTGAATCCAAGCAAGAAAAGGCTTGTGATGGGAATGAAGAACCCACTGTAGAACCCCAGCGTGAATACTGAGATTAGACAGAATTCACTCCTAACTACCAGATACACGTTTCTATGCCTACTGCTATTTTTTTGTTTTGCTTTGTTGTGCTATGTTTAAGTACATTTTTATTTTGCTGGGATCACAAAGATTATGCCTGTAAAAATATCACCTAATTTGTTCACAGTCTATATAGTTCTTAGCCATAGAAAAGCCCTCCACCTTGTAGTGTAAATGTTTTTCAGTGACAGATTTAAGATGAACTGCAGATGTGTGATTAGTTCAGGACTACAGATTAACTAACACTAGGTTTAGGGTGTAGGGATAGGGTTCTACGTCTGAAGCAGGGTCGAGCACGAGAACTGAACCAGCAGCATCTGCCAGCCCTGACCTGCTAAAGGTAAATTGCGCAAATTTACATAAGAGTGCTTAGCTCCGCCTACTTCTACACCAACCATCACCTCCACCAGCTTGTGCAGGCTACAGAAACAGCTCTCGTCTGTGTGAAGGAGAGATTCGCTCGTTTCATGCGTCAGTCTCTTTACACCATGTTCATGGCATCCTCGGTCAGGAAGGAGTGAATTTGTGTGAAAGAGGGTCGAAGTTTACAGTCTCTGTTCCAGCAGCTCAGCATCAACTCATACAGGCCCTGGGGACAAACCGCCGGCCGAGCCAGGTATACCTAATACAGAGAGAGAGAGAGAGAGAGAGGTTTAGTTATTTAGGTTAAGATGTAATTAGTTGTTAGTTGTGTGGGTGTGTATATACCTGTCTTCCTTGGTCTCTAAAGAACTCCCCTGCATTGTCAATGACTTGCTCATCAGTCATGTGACCATAGGGCTGCTCTTGACATACACTCAGCATCTCCCACAGAGTCACTCCAAACGCCCACACATCACTGGCTGTAGTAAACTTACCCTAATAATAATTAATCATAATCATAATTCAACTCTAAATAAACGTAAATAATTCAGCTACAATGGAAGTTTCAAAACAAGCACAATTAGCGTAGAGTAGTAAGACATAATCTCATGACATCACACACCAGTGGTAAAAATAAAGAGTAGTAAAGTGAGGGTTATGAACAGGTTTTATAAAACACACTGCATTACATCACACTCACTCACTCACCATGAGAATACACTCCCAGGCCATCCATCGGATAGGAAGCACAGCCCTTCCCTGGATCCTGTAGTAATCTCCGGCATACAGGTTTCGGCTCATGCCAAAGTCGGCGATCTTAATGTGCCTCTCTCCCGTTCTGTCGTCTCCTTCACCACGCTCTCCTCCAACCAGGCAGTTGCGTGTAGCCAAGTCTCGATGCACAAAGTTAAGCGAGGCAAGGAACTTCATCCCTGATGCTATCTGACTCGCCATGGAGATCAGGGCAGGGTAGCTGAAGCACAGAACATATAGGGCAGTTAGCCTATATATCTTACCAGTTGTTATGCAAAACATATCAGTGATGAATCTCTGGTTGTACCTGATGGTTGGCATGTTGTGCAGTGGTCCGGTCTTGTCCAGTAACACTCGCTGTGAGAGGTACTGGTTAAGGTCTCCGCTCTCCATGTATTCAGTAACCATGCACAGAGGATCACTGCTCACACACACCCCCAGCAACCGGATTATGTTCGGATCTTTCAGGCGAGACAAGATCTTCACCTCTTTCAGGAAGTCGTTCCTGCAGAATGGCAGATGGGGGTAGATTAAAACCACAATGCTTTTGACATACACATCAACTCTGTCATCTTGTGATGGAAGACAGGTGACTGAAAAAAAAAACAACCTGGCATTTTTCGAGGCATCAGGCCGCAGAATCTTCACAGCTACCAGCAGAGGGCGTCCTTTCCTCACATTGAAAGGGAACTCGAGATCCGGGAGGTCTTGAGGGTTTTCTATCTCGCACAAATGAACCTGAGGATGTATGTGGACATACTGCTGTTAAGAGACATCAAGCTACTTCACATTTTGTGACAAAAGATCATACTGGACACAAAATGCTGACGGACTCAGTTACATGCAGTAGCTCATTTGACATTAACATTCATCCACCGTTAGCATTTTAAATGTTGCAGTAGAGCACTGACAGCCATATATAACCATATATATTTTATAACCATATAGCTTCTATGCTGCTCTTATTTGTGCACTACCTCTCCAAACTGGCCCTCTCCGAGCTTCTCTTTGAAGAGGAGCCGTTCGCGCTGTAGCTCAGGAAGGGGCGGGCATTCAGTGGGTGTGGCTGAGAGGGCAGGGACTGCGTAGGTGTTGTTCCCGCTTACACCCTGCAGGCTGATGATGTCTGCTTCTGCATAATGAGGCACGCTGGGTCCGCCCCCTGTTGCTTCTGCATAGTGAGTGCCCAGGAGGGGAGGCGGGGCTCCAGGGTATGGAGGCGGTCCTTCCTGAACAGGCAGTGCTTTATCATCCATATCTAGACTGCATGCTGCATGCAGGCAGGATGATGGAGAGAAAAAAGATGACATTGTGCAAAATGAAACTTGTTTTGACTTGACTAGTTCTTAAGATAATTATTTCAATCAACAGTTTGTTAATATTAGATAAATATTTAACATTCAGTCAACATTCTCACAGACCACTGCACAGTAGAGATTAGACAACGGACATGCTGTTGGAGGTTATGGCTTTTTATGTTTCTATGATTAGGGGATGAGAAATATAAAGCTTTTACAGAAACATCTTGGATCTTCATATTCTCTCTGTACTATGATGAATCTTACTCAATAACTTCCCTCAAGAACCAGTTAACTGTCCTTTATCCTAAAGAATCTCACTCCTCTCCCCTCCATCTGCTACCTGGACTGTTTCTCTATTTGTCCGTTATACTGTGAGGCAGAGACGTGCCTCGCTCTTACCCTGGGGCAGGTTTTGGGGTTTAACAGACTCTCTGGAGCAGACTGGCAGCCTGTTGAGGCCATATCTCAGGTCAGACAGGAGAAGGTGATAGGCTGGGTTGAATAACAGCAAGGCTGTTCAGACACACACATATACACACACATTCACAGAACACGGTACAATATCACAATGCATGACACACAATACAAAGCAACACAAAAACAAAGCAACAAACAATTTAGCACAATTACAAGCCACGGCACACACACACACAAAGAAACACAAATAAGGTGATGGTTAGGGGAGATGGGAGGCAAGTAAAGACATAACAGTCACAAATCAGATGCAGGACCAAGACAAGGAAGCAGGCAGGGTTACTGTTATTCATACTGCAGGCAGTTAATCACCATTTCATCAGTTTATTCAGTCCACACATATACACTCATTAGACACATCTAATAGGAAAAGTAAACAGGGTGATGCTTTTTTTAAATCCCTCCATCTTTCCAGTAAAGACTGTGGACTCGGACTTTCTATCTTGTTAGTGAAGTACATTTCCTGATATTGGTTTGGAAATTAGTCTCATTAGTCTCTCTATCGCTCTGATTCGGTCTCCTTTACACTAAAATCTAAGCCAGATTACTTTCTGTAATTACATTGAACATGAAACAAACCCTGAAATGAATGCAGGCTGTGTTTATGTGCAGCTGCTCCCATGTGCATACTTAACCCAGAACAGGTCTCTATGTTGGTGATGATGGATATGAAAAGTTCTGCTCTAGACTTTGTATTGTTTTACTGCTATATATCTAAATTCTGATGAAACATAAGCCCTGATGTTAGGTTTCTGTGCTGAAACTGCTGATGAACACCACTGACCTCAAAAGCCTAATTAAGCGACAATCTAACTCTGTAGTCTACTGAGAAACTGATAAAAATTCTGTCATAATTCTAAGATATTGTCTGTTGCAGGCTGGCTGCTCTTCAGCAACACACTCCATAACAACTGGCTGTCCAAACTGACTATGATGTACTGTTTATGATGCTAAATTATTTAACATAAGGTACATGTTCCTGATCTCCTGAAGTAATAAAACTCATCCTGGGCACTTTACTCAGCTCAAAATTCAACAGAGAGAAAGGAGTTTCTATAACACCTTTAAATTCTCTATTAACATCAGGATTAATTATATAACTGGCACACATTTATAGCAATTTTAAATAGTTATAGATATATTTTTTAATATATGTATTTTACTTTACATGTATAAAACATTAAGATTTTAGAAAAAAAAAACAATATACAGAGGGCAATACACAGGGGTACTGATTATTATTATCAATACAGATGTGGCATCTCACCTGTGCTGTCACGCTGCTCTCGAGGGCGTACCACAGTGCTGGGCTCCTGGTACTCTGCATCTCTCTCTGTGTCATCAGGGAAAGTGTGTATGCGCTGGTAACGACTGGAGTACGTGTGTGTGTTTGTGTTATTGATCACCACGTTCTCTGTCGGAACAGAGAGGTGAACTCTCATCTCGTCGCTGGAGAGACTGCCCTGGGCCTAGACGCACACGGACACACTTTTTAAACCATAGTTGAACAACAGATTCATTTAACAGTTTGAATGGCATCCCCCTCAGGCATACCAAAAATCTACAAACGGCTAGTGTGGAACACGTCACCTTGCCGAGCAGCTTCTTCCAGTACTGCCGCCACAGAATACCGACGATGACAGCCAATAGCAGTAGTATTATGCCCACTAGGCAGCCAATCAGGATAGCAGTGTTGCTGCTGTCATCCTTAACAACAGGCACCCCTGGTCTTGGGGTGAAAGCAAATTCATCATCAACATCACCTGTGAAAATGGAAAAAAAAGCATACATATGTATACCTGCCAGCATTTATCTGCATTTAAAACACTGTTTAAAAGAATGCATCATGCAGTTTTATGCTACTCCATCACAAAGGTATTGTGAATGAACGCTGAGTATTTGAGGTATTATTTGAGTAGCAGTGAGGCAATCTAAATGCTACTTGTCCTTATCTCCCCTGTTTGCTGACTCAAACAAGCTCTGGCTGTCCACGGTGCTTTCCGAGACTAAATAAACACAGTCACCCGTGTCTATGCATGTCCTTGTACGTTTGTATGTGAGACAGAGTTTTAGAGAAAAGCAAAAAGAATATCAGTAACATAATGCATCCGAGTAGTGTGCCAGTGATTTTACAGACACATAACCAGAACAAAATACTTCACACTCAGGAGTGCTGTTGTAGCTCTGACAGCCAAACCACAAGAGATTAATAGATGCTAAAAGTCCCTAGCCGACCACAGTTATGTACACAGCTTTATCAACACACGGTCCATTTCTCCTTCTGTTTCTGCCTCCCTCTCTCTTTCAACAATAGTCTAGTTGTCTTCAGTGGAAAAGATGACAGTGAGAAAGAGAGAGAGAGAGGGAGAGAGAGAGAGGGCATGGAGAGAAGTGAATGGAAAGATTGGGCATTGAGCCACCTAGCAGATGCATGTTGTCTATCAACTCAAACAACTCTCCGATCCTCAACAACCTGTTTTTTTGGGGGATTTGGGTTTGCACTTGTTTGAAATGTGACTGTACACAACTCTGCATTATTTAACTTTATTTTAACTTTGCTCTTCTACATCAGATGTGATGCAGCATGCCTGCCTATTCCTGTCTCTTGGAAGAGAAGTGTGTGTGCTTTCTCCTCAGGATTAATGTGGACAAATATGAATTTGACCATCAGATTATTAGTGATATAATATCCATCAGATTATATCCTGCATTCAATTTAAGTGTATTGATACTGAAATTTTTCAGTAATGATTCTGTCATTTTTACTTTGCTCTGCTTGATGTAACTCGAGAGTGAAAGTTTCAAGAGAACTATACTTAGAAACAATAATAAGAAAAGGTAGAATAAGATTATGGTGCCTCACACCTCCAGTGCCTTCACACTATCCAGCCACCAACTAATACTGATAATAAGCATTAACAGTTATTAATTAGAATCTTCTAAACAAGGAGACAGATACTGATTTAAAAAAACAAGGAAAGGTAACATAGTAGAAAGACAAATCCCCTAAATTGCTTCAAACACTGAGGCAGAAGCAGCACAAGACATTTTATTAACATTCTAAATGCATTGCTGCACTAACAGCTTGTATAAGATGAAAACACCAACACCTTGTGTAGCAAGGATTTTATTTTGTATTGATTTAGCCTTTAAATCAATACCTTGGCTATTGCATTGTGGGTCTGTGTAGGTACATCTTTAACACACACACACACAGACTTATTAAGATTGCACTATTAGAACTCTGACTCACCCGTTTGATGCCTGCTGGAATTGGTAGTGCTGGGAAAGATGGAAGAGGTCAGAGGAGGCGAGGTGAGAAGAGGAGAGAGAGAAGTGAGGGAAGGAGGAGGTGTTGCTACAGAGGGTAATGGTGAGCCACTATCAAAAGACTCTGAAATAGAGAGAGAGAGAGAGAGAGAGAGAGAAATAAACAGCACAATTAGTATAAAAATAGTTTATGCAGAATATTCTGTGTAGAATGTTTTTACAAGTCTAATTGTGTGTGTGTGTGAATCCCAGTTTGCTGTGTGTATGTGTTCAAGTGACAATGTGGCGAGTGACAATTTGGCCACATGGTGTGTGTGTGTGTGTGTGTGTGTGTGTGTGTGTGTGTGTGTGTGTGTG
>JAOTRN010000046.1:24214921-24233520 GCA_028566695.1 Bagroides melapterus
AAATAAAAGTGGTGTATTATTTGTTTGGATATTAAACCATTTCTTTATGCTTACTGAGATTATGGTTAGAGTAAGATGAAGGATTAGGGCTGGGAAAAGTTTTAAATAGGAAGTTACATACATACAATATGTATACAGTACATACACATGTTTAGTAATACTCCTTAAAATGTGACAAATACAAACGTGTGTGTGTTTGTATGAGTGTGTGTATGTGTGCGTGTGTTTGTGTGTGTGATGCCATGATTGTTCAACAAAGTGTGTTGCTATTATTGGCTGTTTCCGTTTCCCTGAACAGCAGCACACCTCCCTCACCTTTTAACCCCAGCACGCTGACCTGCCCTGCTTCACATTCTTGCTCCCAGCATCATGCGCTGTTCCACTCACTGCTCTTTAACGGAAGAAATCATGAGTTTAATGCCAAGCTGTGACTCCACAGTGTGTCAGTTCTACTGGCGTGACTCAAGTATCCGGCTGAGCTGCCCATCGCTACAGATTCTGTGCGAGTAGCAGGAAGACTAAGAGTTACTCACGTTTGGAACAGAAAAGAAGAGTGAGTGCATGGAAGATGAGGATAATACGAGGAAGCCTGACTCATTTTATATAATGCGTGAGAGGAAAAAAAAAGAAAGAGAGAGAGAGAGACAAAAACAAACAGTACTGAGTGGAGTCTGAGTTTCCTTTCAATCTTACATTCACCCGTCACCTGCTCCCACACAGGAGCTGATTTATCACAGCAGTCCTGCAGGGTCCAAAAGAGGCAGCGATTCATATTCCAGCCAAGTGTGTTTGTACTTCCTACTGGTTTATAATACCACGCTTTAGACTTACCATGTGGATGCTTGATCAGATATGCTGCTAAGAAGGAAATGCTAGGAAACAGATGAACCCTAACAGATGGAAGTGAATGAAAAACACACTGGCAGTCATATATCTAATGTCAAATAGCTATCACACAAAAATGTCATACAATCCAGGCTGTAAGAGAGCTGTAAAAATCACACTACATGAGCTCAGATCAGGCAGTGCAGGAACTGCTTCTGCTTTCTGAATTATACACAACACAACATGTTAAATAAAGGTAACGACTGTGAGAAAGACGTCGCATACGGACCGATACTAACCATCATTATTCATCACGGGGGGAAAAAAAAGCAGTTTCGGATAGATAGGTCTGTGCTTGTCCGGTAATGAGTTCTCACCTGCTTACTGACAGTTCTCACAGCACACCTGTGCTGCCTGTAACGGAAAGTGAAATTTATGACTATTCCCACACAGTGGTGTTTCAGCTGACGCACACACAAATTTGGATTCCTCACTTGCAAACTCCTGACGTGGTATGAACACACACACACACACACAGGATATGATGGTTGTCACACATTTCTGTAATGTTTCTAATAGGAATGTAACGGTACACTGAACTATATTGGATGATTTAATATGAGGCCCTCGATAAGTTATGTCTGAATATGAAACAATGCTGAAAACAGAGTGAACTATATTTTATTGGATGTATTACGTCAGGGGTAGAGTAAGGTTAATTAGCCATCAGCATGTTTGCCTCTTCCCTGTGTGCTTCAGAGTTTTCCTCCTAGTACTCCAGTTTTCTACCCCAGTCCAAAGACATGAGCTATAGAATGACTGACATATCTAAACGGTCTGTAGAGTGAGAGTGAGTATTCCCTGCGATAGACTCCAGGCTCTCTGTGACTCTGTCTGTGTAGTGTACGTGACGCGGTACAGATGATGAATGGATAGATGTTTATATAGAGGCATAAATCGTTTTTAAACTTAAAGTCCAAGCAGAGTTCAGAAACAGAAAAGTGTTTATCCTCAGAATCCCAACAATGCCACAGGAGGCTTGAAGGAAATGTGAGTCAGGAATAAGCAGGATGGTGGTACTCTCTCTCCCCACCATGACACTAGCCAATCTGTATGTATCTGTGAGCTCATGCATGTGGAAGAGGACAGATAGAGCTTTCCTCTGAGAGTGTTACATGGCTCTCTGTTGTAGCATGAGCAGCAGTTTGGAAAGATGCCTTTCAGAGCTGGTAGAGTAGAACGATGTGAAAGATAACAACAGCAGATTTGTGTGAAAGTGTGAGACAAGCCGTCATGGTTTATATATACACAAATACGAAAGCCAGGGTTTAAGAATCCCAAGGGGTTTATATGCAGGGACAAAGACAGAGCAGTGCTTGTAGTCTGTAAGCACATCATGACTAAACATCACAGCAGAGTAGTATTTATGTCACCTGTACAGGGTAGGTAACGCTGAGAGCAGAGGAAGTATGTGACATGACTCTGTGACTTTCACAAAGACTAGTGAGAAAACTGTCCATCTCTCTCTCTCTCTCTCTCTCTCTCTCTCTCACACACACACACACACACACACACACACACACACACAAACACAGAGACTGTAGATATATGCTATACGTTTACTGCCTCAGGCTCTAACTGATCATGAAGATATGATTGTGTTTGGGCCTAAAGGTAAAGAGAGGGAAGTGTTTGTGAGAAAATGGTGGTAACTGGAATAAAAAGAAAAGGAAAAAAAAAAAAAAAAAAAAGTTAACAAGTTAAATCATGAGTCAGTTTTGTATTAGAATTCATTATGGCATGTGTCCAGGTCAACAAAGCTGTTGCAAAGAAGAAAAAAAGGCTTGTATAGCCTTGTATGGCCTTTAACATTTGTAAATACTGAAATCGTAAAATCCCTGTGAGAAATCACGCTTCTGCAATCATTTACTATTTAAAAAAAGATAGAAAGAAAGCTAAATTTAAATTAGTGATAAATAATCAAGAAAAGAACAGATCAAAGATTTAGTTTATTAGAATTTGAGAACTAATTCAAACTGACATGAGAGAAACATTTCAGTAAGAGGGAGAAATTTCACTGTTTTCACTACTGTAGACCAAATCTTGTACTTTTTTAAAATGAATTAATACTGTGTTTGGATTTGCTATTATTCATTGTTCTAAATTTGTATAATAATAATAATAATAATAATAATAATAATAATAATAATAATAATAATAATAATAATTTTAAAAAGAATCACCTTTGCATATACATGCAGCCAGAATGTATATAAAAAGGAAAAACACCCTGGAGGAGAGAGAACACAGGAAATAAAAGACTGCTTGTGACAGAGTTGTTTACATTTGGCTTGATAAGTAGTGGCAACATTTCTCTGAAATATTTGCCTTCTTCTAATGTCCTTAAAGAAAAAGCGTGCATGCTTGACATCTTTTCAACATGGGCATGAGCAGGATGTCAGTAATATAGATCAAAAAGAGCTGCTTAATGACTAGCATTCCTACTTTTTTTTTATTTCCAGGAAGGAGAGAGCATGGATGGTCCTGCTGCTTTCCATTGGCTCGTGTTTGTGTTAACGCTCACCTAGCTGAACTCGACATTCACTGCTGCCAGTAATAAATGTCTTTTTTTCCCCCCAAACTTCGCATCCTTCCTGCTTTGAGATAATTGGCTTTTCCAACAGGTAAATATTTGCATTCGGGCCAAGGGTTCCAGGCTTATGAGTGGCTGGCTGGATGAGAAATCAATGGTTCTATATCTTGGGTTCATTAAAAAGAGAGTTTGTTTGGATTTGCTGGTATTTGACCAACCGAGTTAATTAGGAAACAAAAAAACAGAAGGGGCAGAAGCGCACACGTGCAAATCAATGGCTTTTTTGGGAGGGGTACAGAAAGTTCAGGCCTCTGGTCCTGATGCTGCACCTAGTGGATACATTTGTCTGATCAACATGTACCACCATACTGCAGATGTATGTATGTATGTAACCCAAAACTAACAGATTGTATAAATTGCTCGTTCCATCAGGTCACTGTGTAGGTGTACAATTACAGATTGTTCACAGCGCGTCAGTCCACCATTACTCCATCCAGCATGAACCACCATGGAGGAGATATTACGTGGGTGTTAGATCATATACAGAGCAGCAATCACAGGCTCATTTAGAATGATGATAACCCGGGGTAAAGCGCAGAGTGAAAAGCCCTTAACAGACTTTCTTACTGTTTTATGTCTACAAGAACTAAGCAGGCCACTTGCTCGGGTTTCAAAGCCTGTGAGGTCCTACAATCCAGAATAGGATACAGTTCAATCACTTGTTGTCTTCTAGAGTTTCACAAAGGCTAATATCGCCTGCTTTCATTTGTTTGATTTACCGTCTGCCTGCCTAATGAAAGTGAGGCCTTCTTTACAGATCTGTCAGAGGCGTACACACCCACATGCACACACAACCACCCTTCAAGTCTAACATTGACTGAACTGTTCGGAATTGACTCAGCTCTCTCCCAGAATGGTGACAAACCTCTTAAACAGCCGTCAGCGTGAATCTACATTAAATGAGTAAACGTGCTGTACCCTGCAGTGTGAGTACGTCAGGTACAGCTCTGGGGTTTGTAGAGCTGTAGAGACTCCTCAGTGTCGCTGCTGGGGAAAAGGTGAACTTCTAAACCCTGCATTTATAACAGAGTAGATTCAGAGAAAGATTCACACTGATCATTTACAGCAGGCTTTAGGGTTATGAAACAGTGCTCTAAAACACGACTAGCAGTGATTTCGTTGGAACCCACATTGCAGTGATAAAGGTGTACAGTGGGAAACGGAGCGGTGTTACAATATTACTGCTCCATGTTTAGCAACATACACCCAATCAGACCCTGAACAGCGTGTGCCACTTATCAGCTGCTTTGTACAGTTACACAAACCCTGTGTGTTGTGTTAACAGCAGTTGCAGCGTTTAAGGGTAAAAAGTGATTAATGTTAAATGGTGACAGAAAACATGTGAATTACGGCGAAGAGGAAACAGATTTATTTTACAGTTACAGTCATAAAAGTCTTTTTCAGGGCAAACTGGAAACAAACACCTAGTCAACTTCACAACAAACTTAAAAGCTGTTCCTTAAAGGCCTGGCCACAGGCAGGTAACTGTGATTATCCAGTCATGGTTGTTGACACCATGAATATGCGAATAAGAAGAAGGTTAAGCCAGGGTTTAAGGCTTAGGATTGTACAGTGTGAAACGTCAGATTATGAAGAGCCAGGAGTAATCATTAATCCTGGGTAAAGTATGAGCAGTGTGAAAACTAAAACAAGATAACCCAGGACTCTGTTTACTGGAGTGAACTATCTCAGGTGTGTAAAGCTCTACTTAGAGCTGAAATTTCATCTTGAAGAAGAAGTGTCTGTATTTCATGATCTCATACAGCTAATAATAAGAGTGAGTAAAAAATCTGTACAGCGTACTGCTTCAGGCCCAATATTAACCTCACCACAGCATTAATCACAATCTAAAGCTGGTGATGAACATTCACCAATGTAATGACGTCATCATAACTTCTGTATTAAATGAGTACTTGAGGACTAATAAAGTCAATACACCAGGCAAATTTGTATGTTTTACAAACTTATGACTAATATCAACTCCTGGCTCAAACCGAGACAGCATCCTATGTGTGTCTGTGTGTGTGTGTGTGTGTGAGAGAGAGAGAGACAGTGAGTAATTGCCAACGCTGAAACAAGAGCACTGAATGTGATATATTAGCATTTTTTTTTTAGATTTTCTTTCTCTTTCATATAACACATTTATAATCCCTTGATTGCTAGAAGATTGTGGGATAAATGAAGGGGACAGTGGTTTTATTGTCTCTGGTTTTTGTCATTGCTGTAGCCAAAAAATATTGCTGTGGGTTTCTTTTTTAATTTGGAGAGTTTTTCCTTCAAGAAAACTAGTTGAAATAATGAAATTGCAAGCACAGGATTCTTCTTCTTCTTCTTCCCAAGCGCTTAGTGAAGACATATGTAAATACTTTCTATGATAGCTGTACCCCTGTATGGTGCATAGGAACGTTTTTGTTATAATACTTTGAGTGTAAACTCATCTGAAGATTGCAGAGCAGAGGGATTCTTTATCGAGTTGTAAATTGGCTTTCAAGCAGTTCACTAGCTGATCTTTTAGTTACCTTTAAACTTCTTGCATTCAGAGCATATTACAAAGAAATATTGGGTTAAGCTGTTACCTCAGCAAGATTTATTGAGCTTACCATGTGGGCTGAGCTTCATGGATGTGGGCGGGAATCAATCAAATGTCGACCCTGATCTAAGAGACCTATTGCAGTGGATTTCTTAGGTGTCTTTAAGCAGGTTAGAGTGATTACATTGCAACGTTACTAAAGACAGTGATACGAGCTAAAGGAATATAGGCTGCCTCCACTACACCCTGCTGTATCCTTTACCACCTTCTCTTTCATATTTTCATATTGTGTTTGGTTTTATGGATGTGGATCTGGATTTGTAAATGCTATTACCAGCTGGTGCTGGAGAGATGAAGCACTGTGTGTCAGCTAGATGAATCCGACACTTACCAAATAAACCATGTCTCTCGTGTGTCCAATATCAAAGCCTAAATGTCAGGGACAAATAAGAGAATGTGACATTTGACTAGTTTCAGTCATAACGGACACCACATGGAATGGAATTTCAGTCCTTTTGTTTTTCAGGAGTTTCACTGAGGTTGTTGAGTAACTGATTGTGTTTAGAAGAGCAGGGTTGGTGTCCTCTCCTCAAGCTCCACTCATCACTCTGTGTGTGTGCGCGTGTGTGTGTGTACAGGTTTTACACAATAACCTGACAATCCTATTGGATAATCACTCCTGCATATACACATGGTGACACATTTCATTTACTTGATGCTTTTGCTTTTTTAAAATTTTGTCTCCAACATGGCGATTTTAAACATACGGAAATGTAGCTTGCTTTTGTGTGTGTGTGTGTGTGTGCGCGCACGCTCATGTGTTGGTCCACATCCACTGTGTGTGAATTTACTAATTGTTCTGAAAGGAAAATCAGAGCAGATAACCTAAACATAATTCCTATTATCACATATGACTTTACTGTTGTGCTTAATGCAGAAATTTACCAAATATATACCAGTAAAACAGAAGTATGCCTTCGAGCTTCGAGTAAGTCTTTAGCTCTTCGTGCACAACACTAATCTGTAATTATTAACACAGGCTGTGTTGGGCTACAAAGAAAAGGAAATGTTCATGATTACAGAGTTTACTGGCTTTAATGCAATGGTGTGGCTACACATGCAATAGGTTCAAACAATTTCAACTGAAAGACACGTCGCCGCAGGGAGAAGTCAACACTTATAAGGTGGAGAGAGAAGAGTAGAAGACAGAGGAAAAGCTGCTGATGGGTGGATGATTTACAGCAGCATAGGCAGGAAGCAATCGAGGAAGTGAGGGAGTGTCGAGAAGGAGGACAAGAGATTGCTAGAGCTCGAATGAATTATGACAAGAGACAATGCACTAGGAGATCACGGACTGCAACAACCTGAGAAGAGGAGGGCAGAGACCCGTTTAATGACGCCTTTACAATGTAGATATGAGCCCGAGAAGACTGCTACATGAGAAATTACTCACAGAGTGCTCTGAGAACATCTAGACTATTGAAGTCACCAAGGTTTCTTCCTATTTTGTCCACAGCAGCATTAAAGAGCCCAGTGAACAAGCTGCTTAGCTTTGATTTGATTCTAGAAGTGGAACCAACCAACAAACTTCACAGCAGCTTAATGAGCTGGCTTAACATCGAGAACAGTGACGAGTTTAATGAAAGCCTTTTACTTACTCTTACTGATGAAGAATCCCTGACAATGTAGAGACAAAATCATGTTTCAGTTGTCTCCAGGTTGATTAGACACATCAGCAATGTGCCGTCCATAACACCACGACCTTGTAGAAATACCACGCTCTTCAAAAAGAAAAACTAATATGGACCAACACGTGCCCTCAGTGGGCAGGGCATAAATACTTCTGGAGTGCACTGAATTGGACAGTTACAAATATATGCAGAAATATGAATCTAGTCTGTTTCTAGTAGCTACAAAACAAACTAAAAAGATAATATTTTTACAGAGATTGCAGATTACATGTTGTTTCAGTGACCAGAAGACTAAGGGTCAGATATAGAGGGCGCTGAAACACCTACTTTGATTTAAGGGACATTTTAATCACTATAAGTTATTAAAATTTAGGAGACCACATATGACCTTTTACTAGATCTGGACCAGATAGGGAAAAAGAACTATGACATCATGACTTCTGACAAAATAAGTTGATCATAATTGTTTCTGCTTAAAAAGACAAACTATCTTCACATATACAGCGACTCGGTGACTGTTCATCAAAGAGAGCTGGCGACTTCCAGCGTGATGAGAGACAGAAACCACTGGCGACTAGATGTGGGCGTGTCCAGTGCCATGAAAAACTACCAACGGGAGTGAAGACAGTAGAGGACGCGTGATCCGTGACAAAGAGCACACACTGCTTCTCTTTCATCTTGTATGATATGATGCAGAGACAAACTGATGAATTTTCTAAACAAAAGCCAAATCTCCCTTCCTTCAAATGCTTATTATGTCACCCACTTAGAACTTATTACTACAGAAACCAGCAGTAAAAACACCCAATGGTGACAGTGACTGGAGACCTCCTAGTACACTGTATGTGTGAACACAGCATAAAGACTTTGACAAAGAAGTAAAAAAAAAAAAAAAAAAAAAAAATTCATTTGCAATTGAACTAGTTAAAAGCAGTTAAAATTATTATTCTGTGTTATTATTCAGGAATTACTATGAATCATGCAGCAGTGAAACATATGTACAATAATAAATGAAACAATAATAAATGTATGCAGCTATTAGAGAGGAATGTATATCTTTCTAACCTCCTGAGCAATTAAGAGCCTAACTGATCAGTACCATTTCATTAAACCACAGGTTTCATTTGCCACTTGTTCAGCTTCGCTTCCTTTACAGGTATTTGCTCAATGTATCGCTAACACAAACCCTCTTGTTCTTGGCGCCCTGACCTCCGGTGACCTGGCCCTGAGCCGGTCAACGAGGCAGAAGCTCCTGGGACTTGCAGCCACCTGCACTTAGTCATAAACCGGCGACTCGTTCATCCTGTGCATGTCAGGAGCTGCTGCACACGTTGTACACTTTAAGAAGCCCCTGAATGGATAGAAACAATGCGAGTCCCTATATGAGTGCTTTTCACAACTAAGTGCTATTATTACACCTAAGCGATCCATTAAGAGTTGTAAAAAGCAATATGCCTGGACAAACACATGGCTCAATCGGAAAACCACTGCCTCTGTTCCTGAGCAATCTGGAATTTCCCCAGGAAAATCAGTGCAGAAAAGATAAATTGTGAGACACTGGGCTACACTGTGATCATTTTACTACATGCTTAACTTTACTTAATTTCCTGCTGGGGATTAATAAAGTTATTCTATTCTATTAAATGTCCTGGAATCCTTGAAACTATCAATGGACACATTAAGGTTTAATGTTAATCTTCCAGAATATGAAAGTCAGAAAGTCTAGACATTCCTCATAAGTATACTCTTTTCTGATCAGTTTCACTAGTTGTGCTGAGTAACATGCCTTACACCACAGTGCAGCTGAAGCACTTCGATTCATTTACTATAACAACAGCTGTGATGATAATCCCGAGTGAAATATCAATGTGCTTGTTTGAAAATATTCAATTAGTCTATTATATTAACCGATAGTATTCTATAGTTACGGCTCATTCACAGGGACTTCAAAGATAAAACCCTTTATTTCACTTTTATTAGAAGGAGTCTGCAGCTTCAGCGCTTTGTAACAACCTGTAGGTTTTTCACCATGACAGACGGCATTGCACATTTTTGTTGTTTTATTTGTCTCATTAACTTCTACACAGAGGAAAGAAAAAAAAAAAAGAGAGGCTCTAAACTAACTGAAAGGAGAGTTTGTATAACTTTAGAGATGAAAGGACCTACCTGGTCTCGCTGATGTTGCACAACATTGGGACTATTTAAATTAGAGGTCTGACATGTTCATTACACCAGTATTATTATTATTGTTATTATTATTATTATTATTATTATTATTATTAATCATTGCTGTTACTTTGTTATTGTAAAATTATCAACTTCATGGTGGTTAGAAGCATCTGTAACACATCAATCTGCATCACACCAATGTTTCATCAGTAGTAATTATTTTTATTGATTATGACTATTAGAACTGGTATGTTTTATTTGTTATTTAAAGTAAGTGACTGAGTAACATACAGTGACTGTAAGGGATCAAAGCGTCAGGTTTTTAAATCTTTTTTTAACTAATCCACTGACATATTTCACACCATAAATCTGTGAGATGTTGACTGCAAAACCAATAATTTCTTACAGCAGAGGTCTCAAGTCATTACAGAAGTATTGGACAAAGCTCAGCGCATTGATATTAGTTCATTACTTTTATTTGTTCAGTGTGATGTTAGCCAAAAATGATTACGTTTGCTGGGCAGTAATGGTCAGAAGGTTCAATCAACCAGCCCTTCCAGTCTTCCACTGCTGGGCCCGTGAACAAGGCCCTTAAACCCTCTCAGCTCAAATAAAGGATTCTTCTTCTAAATGATACGAATGTCACAATTATTAAAGGTTTTGTTCAGGGTGCTCAGAGCTAACAAATACATAAAATTCAGTGAAAATTTATCGATATCAGATATCGCGATCAGATGATATCGCGATGAGTATTAAGGATATATTGCTCAGCCCTAGCCTGATCAAAGTCACTCTGGTTTGGGCCACAGGTGGATAAGAACTCAGTCATTAAGAAGCTATGCTCCATGAACTATATGAAAATTATATATGAGAAGATTTGTGAGAAGGAAAGGAACTTTTACAGTTTTACAGGCAAATAAACAGCACAAGATCTTCGTGGCCGCAATCCAACACGTCCAACACACACCGAGACACACACACACCCCGAGACACAGTGACGCCGAATAACCGGGGAAAGATTTAAAACACCACGCACCTCAACACTTAAATAATGTAAAAAGATAATAACTGGTAACAAATTAGTATGTCAGTCTGTAGCTGCATGAGGTAATATTAAAAGAAAAAATCGAGCCTATTTAAGCACGTGTGATCTCTTTTCTTATACAACAGAAACAGTTGGAGCAACAACTGCTCAGCAAAACCCTAAATCCGCCGAAGGAGTACATATCAAGTCTGAAATATTTATAACACCAAATTACACTCAATCATACACAGACTATTTGTATGAGCGGATAAAAATAGTTATCCTGTGTTCTCATTACTTACCGAACAGGCAGGAAAGTAGAAGCTTTCGGACCTGATAGCCGCTTTAGAAAGTTTTCCGATGGTCCTGCTTTAATCCGAATTCTTCAGTTTAGTGTATCAGAGCAGGTAAAAAACATCCAACGGTTATTTTTTGCGCACAAACACGAACGCTTTCACTCACAAACAAACACGAGCGCGCGCGACTAAAAGCAGTGCCAGTTCACTCTTCTGTGGGAGACGGGGTAAAAAAAATAAACAAATACTAAAGATTTAAACACCTGTTTACTCTTGCAAATCAAACAGCGGTTATTGTTTTGTTCTTTTAACTTCAACAATCAGGGGTAATATACCTTCTAACATCAATTCTCAACCGATAGCCAACAGTCTAACAGCCGCTCAAGGCTTTTCGT
This sequence comes from Bagroides melapterus, assembly GCA_028566695.1. Taxonomy (NCBI): domain Eukaryota; kingdom Metazoa; phylum Chordata; class Actinopteri; order Siluriformes; family Bagridae; genus Bagroides; species Bagroides melapterus. The sequence continues at coordinate 24,226,505 of JAOTRN010000046.1, forward strand.
CCTCTTCTCCCAGAGACCGCTACCAGGTGCTATTTTGCATAACCTGCTCCCATGGCGTCCAATCATCGCGCACCGATTTAAATATTCGATCAGACACTCGGCCAATCAGTTACGAGCTGGGGAAAGACCCCGTGACCTGGCAGCGGGTTCTTGTAAATGATACTTGACGTGCGCTCGCGCCCCTGAGAGAAACATTTTTTACAGGAACAGCGAGGTCTGTCGAGGGGATATGAAATATCATATTACCTAAAAGGAAACAACAGGATTCACCTTGTTAACCCTTTCTTAGGTTAAATAAAATCACCGTATTCTTTGTGTTTGGAGAATTGTATGCCGTTTTCACTGACTAATTGCTTATGTATGGCCGTGTGTATATACAGATAAAGACTTTTAAAAAGTCAACCAAAGTACCGTCTTTAACTGAAGATTTTCCTCTTTGTTGTTTCAAAAGAGTCCATTATTATAGAGAATGCAGCTGTAACTGTATACAATTACTGCCCGAGGCAGTAAAGACAGTGATTTAGACGCTTCACTGATAACAGTCAGAAGTTTGAGCTGCTCAGCAGTGAGGCGTGTAGTGCTCTGAGGTGTTGGTGGAAAATGGCTCACTTGGTTTATAAGTCTCCCTTTCACAAATATAAGCCAGAAAAATCCCCAGAAAGGGTGTGGTGAAGTGAAGGAAGGCATTGAAGGGTGGCAGAGAATGGATGAAACAAAGAGTGCTGATAAGTTGTGTTGATACTTGCCCATCTCTTCCAAGGCTTGTAACAAGAGCACTTTGACTCTACATGCATTCCCACATCAACACATGTCTCTAACGTGATCCTAAACACTTTCTGCCTTCTGTGTTTGGGTTCACTGCAGAAATGCAGAATAATTTATCCAAAAAATTAAAAAGAACACAGGCTTGGGTTGTTGTAAGACAAAACAGATACTGTATTAATGAATAATACAGGAAAAGCCCTCTTAACAATGTGCTCTCATTTCTGGGTGTACATGCCATTTACAATCTCTAACTCCTCCCTGAAGATATCAGTACAGCCCAGGTGTTTGTTAAATACTGACCCAAGTGCAGGTGCTTAGCCTGGGTCTCTTTACAACCATCAAGTTTTCGGCTTTCCTGCTGTTCTCTCTGCTTAACTACCTCAACTTTATTGCTATGCTTGTGTGGTTAATGACATTTGGCCTGAATAAATCGATATGTAATTTAAAATGATGGAGTACGAAAGTCACAGCTCCAGGGCCTAGAGTTTCCTCTTCCTCTCTGGTTTCCTGAAACCTCCCAAAATATGCCAGTAGATGGATTGGCAGTGTCTCGGTGTGTGTGTGGTGAGATGCATTGCCTTGCTTGGCATGTCATCCAGGGTGTTTTCTTGCCTCACAACATCCAAAACAACCCTGACCAGGATGGAACATTTGCTGAAGATGAATAAATGAATAAATGAGCACTGACATTGCCAATGTAGATACTCTTTAATTTGCAGAATCAGTATAATCATGCCATCAACACAGGGCAGTTAAGAACCAGAGCTGAGGAAGTCAGGAAAAGTATATTATAATATCTAGAACTTGCTTTTGCTGCAGGATCAGCCTGCAGGATCGCAGTGCACTATATAAGAAAGTATAAAGTATAAAGCCTGTATACAGACTACAGAAAGTGTATACAGTTTGTTGAGTGCAAGACAGATCAAGTGTGAAGACTATAGTTGCAATGTAACAGTTAGTGCAGAATAATAAAATAAACAGCAGACCAGGATAGTACACAGTAACACATTACCTACATAGAATAGCTGCACATTAGACTGAAATAGATGACTCAACTGTACAAATTAGAAAAGTACAAATTGAAAAAAGTTTTGCCCTTATTTTGAAATTCGGAAACCAGCAAAACATTTGTTGCAAGTTTTCTTTTATTGCATTTTTTATGTATATTTTTCAGATGTATCTTCTTGACCACAAATAACATGATCACAATGAGTAGCTTAAAATTTGAACACACAAAACATCCTAAATGCCATTTCTGAATGTGATAGAAACATTGAGTTTTATTCAAGGACTTTGCTGGTCTCTTTCTGTTTAATGTCTCTGGCTGGGTTTTCTTTCCACTTTTGTGTCCAGCTTTCTTCCTTTTGTCAATGATGCCTTTCACTGTTGGAAATGGGATCCACAAACACAAAGGTATCTTTTTATGCATTTTTTCCAGCTATGTGAAAGGTCAGTAGTTTTTGTTTTAGGTCTTATGATCACTGTTTTAAATCATTAGATACTCAAAGAAGGTCAAATAAATCATCTAGAGCATATCAACTACAGCTTGCTAATAAACAGAGCTACAGACTTTATTGCTGTAATACTTAGGGTGCATATTACAATGGATTTATAATAGGAGTGTTATATAAACAAGAAATTATGGCAGATAGAGATCCTTTCTTATGGAATATGGTGGCCGGAAACTTGCTGGGAACTGTACATTAGATAAGAAACAGCATAAAGAGTACATACTTTATTATTAGCTTAATAAGTCAATAAACATATTAACAGAAGTGGAAAACTACATATAGCCCTGTTTATAGCCCTGTTACAGTACTTGGGTAAATGTTCATGTAAGCCTATAATTTAATCACAAACTTTTTTACTTTAACTTTAGTGTAACTGTGCCTGAGACACTGAAGACATATGAGCATCGAGAGCATCAGGAATATAGAGTTAAAAACCTGTTGAGATATCAGCATTAACTACCTGAAAATACAACCTGTGGAAAAACATACAGGTGCACCATTAGGAGGTGAAGCTTTATGCCTCATATTGTAAATGTATTGCTGTGGGGAACTGAAGGCAATACGATATACCCAAGCGTCTAAGTGTGTCCCTCTAAAACATGGGCTTAACTTTTAACATCATAGCAAGATAATCTCTCCCTCTAGTTCTTTTTCTCTTCCTCCCCCATCACCCTCATTCGTGCCGTCTTTTTTTCCGTGCTGCTTCTGCAGGCCAGGCTTTGTGAGTTGTCTTGGTAACTCCTGGTCCTCTTTTCAATGGTGCTATGACCTCTGAGCTCTGTTTGTGTTTTCATCTCCTCTTTCCTTGTCTTTCTCTGCTTCTCGCATCTTCTCTCTCTCACCCTCTCTCTCACACACACACACACACACACATACACATACACACACACACACACACACACACACAAACAAACACAGACAAACACACAAACACACACAAATCTCTCTAAATCCTCTATTTTGTGAATCACTTCTCTGATTGCTGGAAATATTTTTTTGACTCTCACAGCAAAAGTTTTTACTCTTCCCACTTTCCTTCGGCTTTGTGAAGAAAACATTGAAGCATGAAAAATGCAGGTCCAATCCTGTGTGGAATTCACATAGAAAAAGAAAGAGAGAGAGAGAGAGAGAGGCGGGGGGAGCATGAAGAGGAGAAAATGGTTCATTCTTATGGACTCAGACAGCTGAGGAAAGATAGTCTTGGGATTTTGACAATGTAATAAATCTACAGAGCAAGAGCAAGAGTGTGGGTGTGTTGTGTTTTATATCCCAGGGGAGCGTTAAATTGAAATACATCACAGTTTGCATAAAATGATTCACTCTAGGCTTATTATTCTTATATAAGCATGTGACAAAACCTCTACTGTTTATTTTTTTTCAAAGGAAAATCCACATCCACACATAATCACATATCTTTTGTGTGTGTGTTGTCGCCCCTTCCTCCCTTGCTCTCTCTTTCCTCCTCTTTCCTTCTCTCTCTCTCTCTCTCTCTCTCTCTCTCTCCCTCTCCCTCTCTCTCTATCTTTCTCTCTCTCCCTCTCTCTCTCTCTCATACACACATACACAAACACACATACACACAGCTGTTGAGGGGCAGAGCAGTCTGATCACTCTCAGTATGTCAGGCCCGTAGAATGTTGGGAACTTGACACAAACTTACATTCCATTCATTCCCCCTGCTGAAGCATTTAATCTCTCTCTCTCTCTCTCTCTCTCTCTCTTTTTCCAGCCACATCGCATTATGCTTCAACAGCTCCAATGTCTGTCATTGTCACACACACACACACACACACACACACACACACACACACACACACACACAGACTACAGGTGGGTTCTTGTTCTACTGCCTTCTTGTTGTTGTCCTCCATGGTATCCAGTACTCCTCTGTACCTTTTATTATCATTGGGTTTCTACACTTATCTTTCACCCCTAATATATATTTCACTTGGGAACCTGGATATACTGTACCTCAAAGTGAAAGACACAAAAGGGCAAAAATGTCTACGCTTGAGGGGAACATGTCAGGGACTAGGAATGGTACAGGACATCAGAGAGCGTACAGTTGCATGTTGCCTCAGGAGTGCTGGGATCCTTTTGTACCCAAGAGCCCCTCAAGATACATAAAAAAAGAATAAAAAGGATGATTCAGGGAGACATTCTGAATGATGTCTGTGTGTGTGTGTTTTATGTGAAATAAGATCAGCACCACTTGTTGTCTGGAGCCTCAGGGTGAGCTTTGTTCATAAGATAGTGTGTGTGTGTGTGTGTGTGTGTGAGAGAGAGAGAGAGAGAGAGAGAGAGGGGATGGAAAGGAGCCACACAGAGAAACAAAAGGAAGGTGACTATTATGACTGATCTCATACCATTTTAAATCATACAATAAAATCAACAATTTCCATAAATAATGACACCTGCGTTTGAACATTAAAAAAAATCAGCCCAGTGATCATAAACAAACTTGTGCTACGTTTCTACGTTTAATTGTCAGACCTCCACCTGACTTCCCCTGATTGTTTAGATGATCGTGAGTACTTTAAACAAATGACAGTAGGAATGTGTGAAATGTGTATGAGCTGGAAGTTTTACGAGTCTGTTGTAGCGGCTGGTTGAGACCGTGGCCATTTAGAGCCGTTCCCTTTAGGCTTTTGGGAAAGGTGAAGATGTCAGGAGGTCGTAGGGTCACAACGCCTGGGTGCTGGACGGGTGTCTGAGTGGGGGTCAGCATGGAGCTTTTGGGAACTCTGTGGAACATGTGAATAAATCGCTGTTCATAGCATTCAGACAGAATATGAATAAATGAGATAGATAAAGGACAGGACAGGCTTCTCTTTTCTTCTCGTTTTCTTTTTTACACCTTACGACTATTTACAAGTGGACTAAAATCTAATATTATCAGTAAAGCTCACATACACCTCTCTCACACCATTCTATTAAGACAGTGATAAACACTCTTATCTGAGCATGTCCTGGTCTTTGTCTGACAGTCTACAATGAATTCTACAAAGTCCAACCCCCTGTCAGTGTGTCATTTTATACCTCTAGGTTGTTTTGGTTTCAGAAAAGTTAGTTGTGTATGTCGGAAGCTGATCCCCAGCCCTACAGCAAGAGCTTTCTGTTCTGACTGAACCTCTCACGATGTCTAATTTCTTTAATGTGAAATAAAGACAGAGAAATGTCTGAAGATGTCTGTGTGTCTCTCCTCTCATTGATCACTCCCGGCTCTCTGAACCCAGCCCTCAATTTTCCCTTTAAAAATTCATGATAATCCAGATTTTTTTTGTGCCAGCAAGTGGTTTTTGGTGAGACTGTGGCTTAATTCAATAGCTCCCTTGTCTGAGACTCATTTCCCTGTCTGACTCATTGTCTCTCCTAATTACAGTTACTTTATTCTTTCTCTCTCTCTCTTTCTTTTCTTCATTCTCTGACACTACTTTCTGTAAATGACTGTAATTTTCGGGCTGTTCTGGATACGCCAAACCACTAGATGCTGCAAATTGCCGCCCACTACTGTTGATAGGCTCAACACTAAAACAGGAAGGCAGGTGAGTCTGAACACACCCTGTGCCTATTTTCTGATTGTTGCACATGGAGACAGGAGTCTAATTCTGCAGCTCCAGGTATAACCTCAACTCTCTCTCTCTCTCTCTCTCTCTCTCTAGGCTGTATCTTACTTTATAGTGAGAGTGAGCAGAGTGGGGGTTGTGGGCTTTCTTTTTAAATGGCTGCCATTGCAATGGAGTGAGATCCTAAGCTAAATATATCTATTGACACACAGGCTCCGACTCCCAAACAGGGACAGAGTAAACACACACACAGACACTCATGCATCCAGACACCCTCAAGGGCAAATATAAGCACACAAATGATAAACACAAACATTTAAGAAAGCTATGTGATGAAGATGACTATAGGTATATATATTTTTTTGAGCTGTCCAACTATGGCATGGAAAAGAGAGAGACATAGTCAAGGTGAATACCAACAACAGCATAAGAGAAATAAACCTTACGCCTAATAAAACCTTATCATGTCCTGTTATTATGTTGACTTAGGACACTGTAGAGGCTGCTGAGTTTGGACCTTCAGAACTGCCATACTGAAATCAAACTTGAAACACACACCAGTCAAGACACTGAATACACATCCCTTCCTCAAGACACAAAACTCAAAAGCCATCTGGGGGCCATGAATTTTATTTTGTATGGGTGTGTGCTCAGGTGTGAAGTTTCACAACTACTGCATGTCGGTTGGGGTTCCTCTGGGTTCTCTGGTTTCCTCTGACCTGCCAATAACAGGCCTGTTTGTGAACTGGTGTCTCAAAATTGCCACTAGGTGTAAATGCAGGGGCTGTATGATGAACTGCCCTGGCCCCATTCAGAGTGTTTTCCCACCTCACATCTAGCGTTCACATGACTGACTCTGGATCCACTGCGGTGAGTAAGTAAGTAAATGAGTGAATGAGTAAGTGACTCAATGAATGAGTCAGTGAATAAAAGAGCGAGTCAGTGAATGAGTGAGTGAGTGAGGACAGAGGTATGGAGGCTTACTGGTACCTAATCAATTATGATGTTAAACTGCACAATATTACACGAGACTTATATATGTGACTGTCATGTATATATTTCCTGTCACCTGTTATCACCCAAATGAGGATTTGTTCTGAGTCTGGTTCCTCTCAAGGTTTCTTCCTATTACCATCTCAGGGAGTTTTTCCTTGCCACCGTCGCCCTCGGCTTG
>JAOTRN010000046.1:24266835-24277995 GCA_028566695.1 Bagroides melapterus
TGAACTACTGCTACAAATACAATTTACTAGATCCTAGGAATCTAAATCCTTGTACATCATAATGTTGATGATTATAAAAATTATGTAATTATATAATAATAATATAATAAGAATTTTATTAATAAGGAGGCCAACTGGAGTTGAAAAGAGCCACATTTTGCTACAAGCTGTTTGTACAAGTTTTTAAAAAGGCATGTTGGAGTCACACCAAACATGTTGCCATATGAAAAAAACTGAACTTCTTGGTACAAAGTGCTATACTTGGAGGACCATGCCCATCATGTCCACACTGAGGCATGGTGGTGGTTGCATCAGGCTGAGAGTATTCTTGGCTTTTTCGTAGCTTCTCATACTAATATTCTCCTTAGCTGATTATTGAAGATATAATTCTGATATAGTTATATCAGAAAGATATAAATATATTCTGATTTTTGAGACGTTTCTAAGGGATTTTTTAAACAGGGTGAGATCACATTTTTTGATTAAATAATTTTGTAAACTATACTGGAATCCTCCCCTCTCCCACTTAAATGGGTTATGGGCTTGGGTTATATATTTTATGTTACCTATTTTCATGACATATATCAGTGAAGTCGGTTTCTTCCAGTACGTGACACTATAAAATGTTCCATCAGGTGAATACTTATACAGGGCGCTGTGTATATCAGCTGTGCCAGAATGTGCACAGGTATGAATATACTGAACTTGTTTTCACACACTGTGGGGGAAAATGGCATCCATGAGAGCACAAAGTATCCGCTACCTACTAATATAAATTTAATCCCCATGTCCAACCAAACAAAAGAACATACAAACATCCATCCCCGGAAGCCGATGCAAAGTAGCAGTAATGTTACTGTTCAAATAAAGGCTGAATAACAAACCGCCGTATAGTTATTGTGTAGTGCCCTAGATTGGATGTAGGAGGCATTGTCAGAAACCATAAATAGTACACCGAGACAGGAAGTAGTAAGATATTTGGGATTCAACTGTTGTATTCTTGTTCTTTGTTGACTTCCGTTTTCTCGTTCCACGTTTACAGTTGAGATCGTCCACCAGGGGTTTTATAGAAACAGTCCGCCAGATGTACATCCAGTAAAACGCTCACTCCGGGTTTGAAATGAGTTAACAGTTCTCTTAATTTATAGATTTTGCAAGCGCGTTCATCATTACGAGCCCATCTCAGCTGGGGTTGAAAAGGACTGAGTTGTCGGAGGAGGTGTGCAAATGGGGGAAGTCAGGAAACTGCAGAAGAAGTTGAGGCAGATTGAGAACCTGGAGCTTAAAGTCTCTCTCACCCCAGAAGAAGCAGTGAAGGTACACACGTCAAACTGCGCATTTCTCTTCAACTCTCACTCACTTTGCAGGGATGATGTACTCATGCACACTGATGTGTTTGTATGAGCTTATTGAACAACCAATGCTCTAATCAATTTATAATCACTCTAGAGTCATGACTGCATGCGTATACAAGGAAGAGAAATGGTTTACTGTCACTAATTTAGTGAACAAATGACCACAGCAAAGATTTACTGCAGAGATACAAATCCTTAAACATAAGATATTTCAAAAGATAGACTAAAAGGCTATAAGATGGCATTTATTTCTTTAAGTGCTATTAAGTAGAAATGAACCTGGGGATCAGATGAGTTTTTACCTTCCTGAACTGAACTTTTTTTCAGGGGGTCTTCCTGCCTGTTTATCACAATGTCTTCTATTTAATGGCCAATTAATATTTATACTAAGTAGTAAAATGTGTAATAGTCAATTAAAATAAACAAAATCTAGTTAGCTAAATGATGCACAGGCTTATTATTAGTAATAAAATAATAATACATTAGTTTATTGTTTGTGTAAGTGTTATACAGGACCTAGCAGCTTCACATCTGTTTTGTTTGCTGCATTAAAAAAAATGTAAGATTTTTTACATTTATTTTCAATTTCTGCAAAGGTAATACACATCCAGCATTTTTACTTGGCTTTTTACTAACACGCTCTGAATTAATCACAAATTATCATGTAAAATTGATGTGATTGTGACAAATTAATCATGCTCAGAGTAATCTCTGAGGTGGGTGTCCTATTAACCTCTTTGTATTAAGAGTGTGTTGTACATGTTGTACTTAACCTGTCATGGCTAACCTACTACATGTGACATGAAAAAAAAATAGAAAATATTATACATTTCATTCTTGGCCTTACTGTTTATTAAAGTCTATGAATAGCCTTCAGGATAGTGAGGAAAAAATTCTTGTTGTGCTTGTCACAGAGATCCATACACACTATTAACTTATACTCTGTGATTTAACATCAGAGTACACTACTGAGTGTTTTCGCTCAAAAATAGTAATAACTTTTAGGAAATGATTTTCTGCACCATTAAACAGGAAATGCAGTATTACTCTGCAGTGATATTATCCAACACTGCCTGGAAGCCCCTTCCCCTTTCTCTATCTCACATACTCTGGCACTTGGAGCACACCCTCGCTTTCTGTCAAGCTAAATAGAAGACGTTTTTAGGTCATAAAAATGAACTGAAATCTATCAATCTGTGTTTGAATTAGCAAAAATTAGACATGTTACATATGTTCATTATATTCCTTAAAGATGTAAATACAGTCACACTAAATTAATTAGGATTCAAATACGGTTACACAATATTCATTAGAGATCTAAATACAATGACATTTTATTCATTATAGATGCAAATATGGTACACTATATTCATTAATAATGCAAATACTGTTAGACTATATACATAAGATATGTAAATACAGTTATACTATATTCATTAGAGATATAAATACAGTTACACTATATTAGAGATATAATTACAGTTAAACTATATTTATTAGAGATATAATTACAGTTAAACTATATTTATTAGAGATATAATTACAGCTAAACTATATTTATTAGAGATATAATTACAGTTAAACTCTATTATTAGGAATGCCACTGATGTCACAGTATTTATAAAGTGTTAGCATTGACACTGTCGAAGCTTTTTAGTTCAACGTTTTTTTTGGGAATTTTTGTTCTTCTGTTGAAACCAAAAGTGGTGCTTTTGTCAATTTTTTTTTTTTTTTTAATACAGCATATTTGCTTTTCATAAGAGGAAGAATACTGCTTGACACAGCATGAGAAGAGCAAAGGAAAGGTCTGCCAAGTGGACATTAGATAACCAAATTTTTAAAGGATTCTATTGAACATGTTCTTTTTTTTTTTTTTTAGTCATTTTATTTATATTTTAAGGTTACATGATGGTAGAATGACAAAATAAAATCCAGCATCCAACTGAGCTGACAAGAAAGCTACCATTTTTGACAGCACATTTGGAAGAATTTTATTACATCCTCTATTACTTTACTTTTAAACCATAAATGCTGGAAATATTCATTTTCCTGTCTTTCTTAAACCATCAGTTTTGGATGATTAAATTATTTATTGTCTTTTTTTTCCACAAATGGCAAATCCTGAGCAGGGGAAAGACTTGTTCATGCGTAATACTTTACTCCTACATAATGACTGCATTCTCACCTCACTTATTTTTTCTTAGGCTAAGACTCACTAAGGCTGTGAGACCTTCTTCTTCCCTACATGCTCTGTGCTTCCTGGAAGTCGCTGACTTGATTTAGCATATATTCACTGTGTTTACAGAATGAGCACACCACATTTGGCTGTATTATTACTCCTGTAAATCCAAATTCTGTAACATTAACAGAAGTACAAAAAAAAAAAATCTCAGTGGTCTCCATGGCCACAGTGTTGCAGAAGAACAGTTATTACCCCAATTCATTTTCACCTCCCTAAAGAGCATTTAGACTTTAAAGGTTTCTTTTTAAGCTCTGTTTATGGGCTTTTCTTAAAACATTAATGCAACCTGAGAAATGAGGTGGCTTCCTATACACTGACCACTGTGTTAATCCAGTGACAAAGCAACAGATTTCTACACATTTTCATTTCTTTTTTCTCCTGGAATTACACAAGGTGGAGCTATGATAGTGATTGAGTGTGTGACAAAGCCTGTATGAATCATTTCTCAGTTATGCAAATTAATTAGCACAGACACAAATGATTATGTCTGGTACTTTTAATTTTATGCTTAAAGCAGTTTGGCATGCTCATGTTTGATCAAGATCCCATCTATTTTCTGTATCACTCTGGTTTCTTTACACTTAGTGAAATGTTGGTTCAGATTAGAACACTATGGTAGAAAAAACCTTTCAAACCTTGTCCTTTGTCCAAAACAGATAACACAATACATTTTTTAAATCATTTTCTCCTGATGAAGCAATGCACATTACTGGATAGTCCATGATGAGCATTTCATTTTCACAGTAATAATCTTCACATTCGCATGCAGTTTATCTGCAGCACCTTCGATAGGTTGAACATCATCATCTCGACACGAGCTCATGTATGAGTATGTCTCACAGAAAACGATCACTTGAATGCTTACGTGTCCGTGTCACGTTCTACAACAATGTCATTTAACTGAACTCATCTCTTCCACTAGGCTGTTTGTATAAGGTTGATATATAATAAATAATTAATTCATATAGATATAGACTCAGGAAACCGTTTCTCTTCTCTGCAGCCATATAGTAGCACTGTGTAGTACTAAAACATGACAGGCAGATTACGATATGTCAACTTATTTTTTTCTCTTTAACTCCAAGTTTTGGATATGTTGACTTCTTCACTTATCTTCAGATTGAGTTAACTTGTGTTTTTAAAGCAGCACGTAGAACTTGTTTCTACGTCTGACCTTCTTGAAATGTTTTACAGTGTTGAATACAGAGAACTTTATTGATCCTCAAGGAGTAATTTGGTGTCAAAACACCCACAACACAAGAACAACAGAGAGGACGAAGACTAAACGTGATACAACTTAAAACGTCATTGGACTACTGATTAGAAGGTTATGAGTTTAAATCCCAGCACCATCAAACTGCCACTGAGTGCTGGGCCCCTGAGCAAGGCCCCTAACCCTCAACTGCTCAGCTGTATAAATGAGATAAATATAAGTTGCTCTGGAAAAGGTCATGTGCCAAATGCCATAAATGTAAATGTAATGTACTTCCAAAATCTGTATTCTAAATAACCTAAAAGAATTTACATAATAACATAAAACTGACAGAATTTTGAAACTCTGCGTTAACATACTTGTTATCATGTCACGTCAAGAAGCCCTTAAACAGCGTGTGCTATCACAGAACTACAGGAAACAACACAGAAGTACGTAAATTACACTACTACATAAAGCAAATGTGTTCAAAACACTCAACGTGTAATTATATAGATGATTATATTCTCATTTATACAGCACAGCGGTAGATGTGGTTAATGCTGACATACTGAACAGAGGAGTTGAGTGAAAGTTGCCTGCTCTGAATTTCAAGCAACTTGCAGCCTGCAACGTACACAAGGTGCTGCAGATGAGTTACATGAGAAACTTTTTTCTTCAGTCAGTTCTCTGGTTGTTCATTGGGTTGTTGGGTTGTTAAAAGACTTTACTTTTTAAGCAACCAAATGGAAAGCATAATAAAATAATGGTATATTAATAACATAGTAATAAATGCATGACTTTCTATTCAATTCATGGTGTGTTCATGATTCATGTATCTGACCAGGAGAAGCGTGATAAAAGATCAATAGAGTTCTCACTGCTAACTTTTACTACTCCAGCCCAAATATCTGGACACATACTGTATACCCACTGTAGCAGCTGCTCCATGCTCCCAGAAGACAACCCTGGACATGAGTCATTTGTCTCTGTCTAAACAATACCACAGCTTTCCAGTGACCGCAGTCTTTTTTATTTTTTGTCTGAAATACTGCCAAGAATTTCTCAGCACTTTTCAATGGCTACTTTGTGGTCACAGTAAATACTCACTTGCTCGCACACTGTTTTTTTTCTTGTATTTGTGTATGGCGAAGTGCTAAACTGCTAGCTCGTAATTTGTTTATAACATACTATATTTGTATGAATGAATCTAGAAGAATCTTTTAACCAAAGCAATTTAACGGCTTTTCAGTCGAGATATTTCATTCTGGGTGATTGGAAACTCCAGTAAACAGAATCCTGGGTTTATCTTGTTTCATGGTTCACACTGCTCATACTTTACCTGGAGTTAGCAGTTAATCCTGTCCCTTCATGACCCAGGTTTAACCTTCTTACAACCATGATTTGAAAAATGCAACACACAGCTGCTTTAAATAATGGCTTGTCTCACACTTTCACGTGAGTGAGGAAAAATGTCAACCCATAATTCCTCATTAGCTGTTTTAGGCCTCCTGGGACACACAAAAAACAGAGACAAAACAGACAAAAAGCCAAAGGGAAAAAAGAAGCGTAAACATTTACTGTTTACTCGTCACACAGGGCTTCTCTTACTGGACAACATACGTCAAATGACGTAAGGTAAAAATGAGGCACATGAGGCACCTGCTGTACAGTTTCTGTTTGAGAATCCGTTACTTAGCATGTAGCTGTAACATTCTGCTTTAATTAGAGCTGTTCACTTCTCATACCTAAAGGTGTCTATTCAGAGGCAGACTGGGACCAAAAATTGGCCCTGGATTTCCTGGCCCACTGCAGCCCACCACATCCCACATCATAATACACTGGCTCATTAATGTGGAGACTAATTTTTAACACCACTTACTAGCATAAAAATATAATGCAATACAAAATAAATGCTATTTAAACATTTATTTGAAGCATCACTGAACATATACAGTATTGGGTCATATTTGTAAAAGAAATAAACAAAGGAAAGAACATTAAGACAAACAACAGATTAAACTATAAAGACAACATTTTAGCTAGTCAGGGTGTATCATCTATATCTGAAGCATTTCACAGCATCTGCCTCTAAAGTTTTTTCTTCTTTTCGCGTAACTTTTCAGCTCCACTTTTTCTTTGTTTTCCCCCTTTTTCATCCACTGAAAGTATTATTAATTATTTACTCAGAGAAATTCGTTGTATCGCGAAAGGATCAATATCTCTCCCTCGGTAAATTTGAAGTGAAGGGGGCGTGTTTAAGAACACTTATGGAATAGACCAAACTAATTAATAGGGAGGGAGGGCAATACATTTGCATGCAAACAAAGACACGCTCTTTGTCGGTGGCGCCCGTGCGATTAACTTACTCATCCATCTGCCAAGAAAAGAGATGCAATATTATGGTTTCCGACATTTTAAAGTATATTTGCGTATTGACTGGGCTGGCCCACCTTGGCCGGCGGCCCACCGGGAAAACCAGATGGCCAGTCTGCCGCCGTGTCTATTCCTTTTCCAGAACAGCAGCATTTTCTCACATTTTCAGCAGGATTTCTGTTCCGGCTGTACCACAACTTCCTGGTTGATATGAATGTGCTTGTTCTAAAACGTTATTGTTTGTGGATTTGTAAGATGGACGCTCTACCTAATCTAGGTCTAACAATGCCCGGATTAAAAAAACTGTGTGTTTTTATATAACAAAGAAAAACATGTCATTTTTAGGTGAGGTTTTCTGTAAGGAGACATTTTAACCATTTTAGGAAGGAGTTTGTAAAAGTCAGCAAATTTTTTGCTACAGTTTTTTTGTCTGTAGTATAATGAGGTGCTGTTTGTGTTTTCAACTTAATAATCGATTGATTAAACAGTAATCTCCAAAAATAAAGGAAACCCGTATTAATTAATTATTTTTAGTACACTTTTGTACAGGTTTGGGCTTAAAAGCTAAATATGAGATGCTAGATCAGAATTTCAGTTTTCATTTCCTGATATTTTCATCTAGATGTGTTAAACAACATGGCACTTTTGTTGGCAGACCTCCCAAAAGTATAGTTTCACAAAGTAGATTAAAGTAAATAAAACATAATATTAGGCTGCAAATCCCTTTCTTTTATAATAACGGCATCAAGTCTCTGACATCTTTTGTTATATGTTTCTAAGATAAACAATAGAAGCAGCCTTGTTGTTCCAATACTTTTGGAGGGGTCTGTAGCTGCTATAAAGTAAGTGATAACACGAGCTTTCGTGCTTGTGGACATGCCACAAGCTTAGATGTAACTTTAAAAAGTGTAATGTTTTGGACATTCAAAGAGAAGATGTCACCTACATGTGCTCTTGAGGATAACAATGAGGTCAATACACAATGGTCAGATTGTATATTTATTATTTACATCATCCAATAAAACTCTTTAGGACTTGCTGTTTTTCAGGCAGGTAACTGTGTGGATATATTTCCTATAGCAGCCTGTCATGATTTATTCTTTACATATCAGTAACTCTGCTGTAATTCCAGGCTCATTTAATCAGGCCTGCACTCCTTGTTTCTAGCCTACACTCGTATGCTTGTGCACACAACCAAATTATTAAAGGCACGTAGGAGCATTAAGAGAAGATTACTTTTTTCGTTAATGCAGCTGGACTGTGTTTAAATTTTTAGTGCTTGATTACAGAGCCCAGGAGGCATCTACTTTAGATAAAGGCAGGTTCAGCCAGCTTGCACTGCACAATACGATGGTAGAAAGCTCTAAAGTGCTCACACTCTTCAAGAAATGAGTGTGGAGACTCTCTTATCGGGCGTCCAGCAAATTTCAAGTTAAATGTCAGTGATGTCAAGCAAGCGATGGTCAGCTGTGATGATTTATAATGTACAAGAAACAGAGATGCTGTAACACGGATACAGATGATGCTCTTGACACTGGTCAGTTAGTGCTGTTTCTGTCGCCTGCTTCCAATTTAGTTTTGATGTTTATTCTAGAAACTTCAGCACACGTTTGAAACTGTAACGTTCGGGTGAAACAGTGTAGCTAAGTCACCCCATGATCATGATGATCTTATAGCCACAGAGGACATGATTGATGGTGCTATTGCAAATTATTTTCTGCACAAAATAAATAACAGCACGGATATCAGATTGTGATACTGCGAGCCTTGTGCAGCGTCCGTTTAAACGTTCAGAAATTCATCATGACATCCAGAAGCTTAGAGGCTCATATTTATTGGGTATTTCTTTACCTAATATACTCTGATACATACAGTTTATATTCAACATTACAAAAGAAAATGTCTGTGATTATGTCTATGACCCATGTCAAAGTGGAAAATCACATACAGCAGCTTTAATATTTGGCATTAGGTATGTCATACCTCCATTCTTACACCTTTGTTCCTGCACATGTTTATACACTGTGACGATAAAAAATTTTTTGACAACAGTTGTTAGCAGAAAAGCATCTCAGAACGTCACAGAACTATCAAACTTTAAAGGGGCTACAACAGCAGAAGAATGCCTGGGGTTCCACTGCTATCAGTTAAGAAAGAGGGTACAGCATTGGCCTTTTTCCTCTGAGCTCTCTCTTTTCTCATCACCCGCCCACAGAGCTGCTGCTCATTCAGAGTTTTTAGATTTTTCACTGTTCTGTGTAAACTCTACAGAGTAAATCTCAGGACATCAACAGTTTCTGAAATTCTCAGAACATATTGTTTATGTTACTGACATTTTTCTCTGGAGAATGTTCCTAATAAAGTGGACATTGATTGTATTTACCGTTTTTTTCCCAGATGAATTTTGTTTGGCTCTCAGTGCAACATTAGCTTTGCAACCATGCTAATTGTTTTTGGTTGCATGATTCTCATTTACTTCAACTTAATTCACCTACAGATAATCTAATTCTTTCTTTATTTCTGTTTCTCTCTCAGGTCTCGAAGAAGGCGGAGCTTCGCAACAGATTGGCTGAGCTCCTGCTGCAACTTTCTGGCCCGCAGCAAACCCAATATATTGTGGGCGAAGAAGGGGATAAAATGAAAAGGCAAGTGTAAGTGAGAGAAAGGCAAAGTGTGTGTGTGTGTGTGTGTGTGTTAGGCACAAAAGTGTGTGAAATGCACTTCCTGTTGCCCACAGCTATTTCTGCTCTTTCAGTTTTATTGGTGGTCCACAGTGAGTCTCACATCCTATATGGAGTGATATGTGTTCTAACAAAGTTATCTAGAGGATGTTCACACACACACACACACACACAAACACATGCACACGTGCAGACACACACAATGGCTTTGAACCTCCGTGCATGAATGTAATGTTCTGTAATAGTCTGGCTTCTCATCCAGCATGTGTAGTGTTCCCAGGACAGAATCCTGATCCACCATTACTGAAGATGAGTGAATGAATGAATGAATATTTTATTCTGTTTGCTGGCCACAGAGACAGCAGACCCGAGCATGACACGGATCACACTCCGGCAGTGAAGCTAGCACGTGAAGACCATCAGGAGACAGAGGATAAGACAAAAAGAGGAGTGGAGCAGGAGATAAAAGAAAGAGAGAGTGGCGGACGAAGCCAGATGCTTCCAGACCCAGGTCAAACACACTCCTCTATTCATTCATGCTTAGACATATGAAAGCGCCTCATCTCTCACCTTAGCGTCTGTGTTTCCGATTCTGTCATGTGATATGTAATAATTTAGTTATGTATTAAAAACTTTTTTCATTAATCTATACTGAAAATCCAGGCATCTTTAAGATACTATCCATATTTCTATTCCAGATGCTGAATTTTCATCTCTTAAAGCAATTTGGGAAAAGGCCAAGTTTCGCCTCAGGACTCTAAAAGGTCACAGTGACATCATCACTTGCGTAGCTGCCGTCGACAACCTTGTGATTTCTGGAAGGTACTGGAAGTATTTTTTTTAGCCCCTGAGCATATTTATAGGATTTGAAAAGAGTATGAAATCACAGCTCCATGCTATACTCTTCCCAAGTCGTGATACCACAGTGAAGGTGTGGCACGTTCCCACGGCAACAGAGCAGCGCAATCTCGGAGGTCACAGCGGTGGCGTCACTTGTCTTAGTACACCACCTGCAGAATACTGCAGGAAATTAGGTATAAACACGCACACACACACACACACACACACACACACGCACACAGAGGCCTACTTATGCACACATAGAATTATAATTGATGGTTACCTTTTCTCCTTTACCCCATACAATGTACATCTACATTTTTTCCTCTTTCCTCTTTTTAATCATGCTCTTTGGCAAATTGCCCATTCTCTCTCTCTCTCTCTCTCTCTCTCTCTGTCTCTCTCTCTCTCTCTCTCTCTCTGTCTCACTGTCTCTCTCTATGTCTATCTCTCTCTCTCTCTCTCTCTCTCTCT
>JAOTRN010000046.1:24335261-24345624 GCA_028566695.1 Bagroides melapterus
TTTTTTTTTTTAAATGAAAGAAACTTTCATATGTCACCTTCACAAGCTGAACTACTGAATGCTGAAAGTTCAGTAATGACTGAATGTGAAATAAATTGGTTTTGATTTGCTTATTTTCTAGTTGTTAACTAACATGATCTGCCTTGATGTCAATAAAAAATGAGTTACACAAAATGTTCATGCAATTTGTGTGTGGAATTGAAATAAATAAACTACAATTACGAAGTAATTCATACATATGTTGTAGCAATTATTAGATTTTAGGCTCATCAGTGTTCACATTAATTAGTCTGTTTATGCAGTAAGTACATTCGCACTCAGGAGTTCTTGTGAATGAAGGTTTTCCCAATCTAATTAGGTTTTTATGAATACTGCATGTATTTTTTTTTTTTTTTGCTTTTTTTGTAAATGTGTAAAGTTGTAGAAATAAAATAGTTCAAGATGAAATATCCTATAATGTTTACAACTAAACTGTTCTTTAAGAGATTTATATGATAGTTAAGCCATATGCTAACAGGTCACAGAGAACAAACCATTCCAACAATCGTTAGAAAACGTCTTGAACAAAGAACAATAATTGTAATATAACGGATAGATTAATGGACATCTTAAGAAATCATATGACTGTGTACTACATCAGGCATGACAGGTCTATTATCTGGTTATTACATCAATATCCAGGTCAAACAAGTTAAGCTTTAGCCTCACCTTCCTTCATGCCCTTAGCCTGTCGGCGAGTCGTGTAGCTCCTCCAAACCGAGCTGGAGGAAAAGTACGTGTCCTTCACGAAAGTGTCATCTGAGCTATCGCTCTCATCACCGTTTGAATCGTCTTTGTCGTCATCGCTCTCGCCCTCATCAGAAGAATCTTGTCCTGGCCGAAAGAATCTCAATTTTACCTTTCACTTATTAAAAAGCTATTCAATTCTATGTTCCTCAAATCATTTATTAATGAAGCTACAAACATCAGTTGGTTTTATTTTATCCCATCTGTATTTTTGGTGAATACACTTTACATTTGTGTTGGGATTGTAAACTTTACCGCTACATTTCATAGCTCATATTTCATACATGGTGAGCTCTCACCTTTGCTGCTGACGTTCTGGTCCTCTGTCTTAGGGCCATTTTTGCTCTGCTGGGATGAAGACATTTTGACCCGACTCATGTCTACACCGCTGCCCTCACTGTCTGAGCAGTGTGCCTCGCTCTCATAGCCTTCCTTAAAGTTCTCCACACTCTCGATGTGGTCCAGGTTAGCAAAGTACTCGTCACCCATCTCCAAACCCTCCTTGTCCGCAAAGTCATCCGTAAGGATTTTCCCTAAGAGAGACATGGAACGAGAGATGTGTGCTTGTTCTAAATCAGTCAATCACTTATATGTTCCAAGACACAAAATGACTTCACAAAGAACTGCATAAGGTATGGAGATGGGGAACTGAATCATAACACAACTCAGACACAGCTCTTCTCTGACAGCCCTGGGAATTGAACATAAAACCTTAATCTCAGAGCTCATTACTCATATTTGACAACAAAAAAAAAAAAAAAAAAAAAAAAAAAACACAACAGGGATCCAGAGCAGCTTGTTCAATACCTGCATAGATACAGACAAAAGAGCCTTTGGCCACATCATCAAGGCAGCGAATGCCCCAGCCCTTATTCTGGGTTTTAAAGAGCTGCAGGCGCACTTGGAGGCCGTGTTGCACCAAGCGGTTAGTGCACATCTGAGGATTACAGCGGCACTGCTTGTTACACTCGTATATCCTGAAGGGGACAAAGCAAAAGGCATGAGGATTGTGTTGATGGATCATTTTTATTATTTGTAGGCCACTAAAGTGTGTGAGAGAGAGATACGAACCCAGTAGGTAAGCACTCATCTAGTCTCTTGTAATTGTAACCAGCATTGGGATTGATCTGTGCACCAGGAGTACACCCTGTGGCCTGTAAGGTCAGCTGATGGCAGGAACACTTTGACCTGCAAACAAACTCATACGTTCAAACCCTGAAAATCTTTTTTCCAACCAGATTCCTGCAACATGTCTTTGTAGGAGTTTATTTTAATAATTAAATATGAGCCCTAACATTATTTCCTGGGAACCACAGGTAAAAGAGCAAGCAGCTCACACACGTATTATATTCATTTACATACATCGTGATCATTTTTATATTCTGTTTCCCAAAAATATGAAATAAACCAGTAGCCTTAGGCACAAGGACCGAACCATGTATATATTACATAACTGCATTGTGCAGCGCTGCATGAGCTTCATACATGGCAGTAAAAACCTCACTCCTGCTCACATGAGTTTTTGCTGTTTCCCAATTCACCACACCTCTAGTCTCATCCACATGCCCTGAAAACCTTTTTTGGAAGAAAAAAAGTGTACTATTCCTATCTGTATCCTCCAAAATGATGAAACACTGGTGCAATCCATGAAGAAAGCAAAGAGGTCTGGAAAACTCTACACAAAACTGACAGCATTGAGAGTGTGGGAATAGACATGAATTAGCATTATTATAAATATTATCATTGCCCTGAAATGGTCTGGTTTCCCATCCAGTATGTATTCCTGTCTTGTGTATGAGACAGGCTCCAGATTGTTTGGACCCATGACCAAGATAAAGCTTACTAAAAAAGTAATGAACGAATGAATATTTTCATTTCTTATTATAAATAATTGAAATAAAGCTCTCTTTATGGAAATTTACTAGATTCGGTATTCTGAAATGAATATGCAAATTACTGCTTAAGAATTCACCCACAATCCTGAATAAGCACTGTGAAGAGAGCACTGCATTAGTGTGAACTGCATCATTTCAGATGCGTGGACAGTGTGTGCCCGTGTATAAATGAGACACTGACTTGTCCTGACAGCCGTCGGTGCAGTCACATCCCACCAGGAAGTCCAGGCTGGTGTTGATATAGACGCCGTCCTCTGGGATGCGCTCTTTGCTGTATGCTACGCTGGGTGGGGGCGTGTTGTCAATCTCATTAACGCAGGACAGAGGAATGTCCTCACGGCCACCTGTGATGTCCCGGATGAAGTAGAAAGGTCTCTGAGGCTGGAAGCGGCGATCCACTAAGACGTACGGGTCCAGACAGAACATCTCCAGGAAGATGAAGTCACAGTGGGTCTGGAAAAGGTAGCGCTGGATCTCTGACATGTTCCTCAGGCTCAGGCCACATGGGGACTTGTAGATCACATGGAAGGACATCTGAGAGAGGGAGGGAGGATGTGGGAAGACAGAGATACAAGAGGAAACAAGAAGAAGAATGAGAAAAGGAGAAAGAAGCATGAGAAAGAGAAAGAAAGTAGTTAAATCACTTGGCTTGCTGCTAAACCAAGAACAAAACATTGCATTCAACACACCGACCTTGCGGTTGAGGCGGCGGCGTGCGGTCATGCGGCGGAACTCGTACAGCAGCGGGGTGAGGAGCGGGTTTCGGCCCCGGTGGAGGTTGGGTCGCGTGGGCCGGATGCGCTTCAGACAATCGGGTGTGCAGGTGTGTGCCATGTAGAAGAGGCGGTCATTAGGGGCCTGATAGGATGGCTCCTGAGGAATCCGCTCACCCGCATATGGAGATATGGTAGATATGGCTGATATGGGAGTTATTGTAGGTGGCAAGGTTTGGGGAGCCGGAGCGATGGGTGTCAGGTTCTGCACTGGCCCTGACTGTAGGAAGAAAAGCCTAAAAGAGACGAAAGGATTAAAAAAAAATAATGTGTATGTTCGGGTATCATTATTGAGCATTATTATCTTGAATTGGCTGTAACCCATAATAACAAATTCTGCTGAAATACCATTTATTTATTTATTTATTTATTTATTTTAATTACTAAATATCTCGATAATCAGAAAGGTATGAAGACCATATAAAGAAATGAAGTATTAGGAGTGGTGATGAGCTTGTTAACCTGGAGCTTGTGGCTTGGGGAAGGATACCGACAGTTTTGAGCTGGAGGTCAGTGGTAACAATCTGACGAGCGGCAGGGACATATGGGGACGTGCTCTTTTTAGCCATCTGAGTCCTACAGAGCAAAAACACATGTAGCGGTAAGTAAATCAAAACCTGGGGCATAATGTTTAAGAGTTCATACAGAGAAGTGAAGCACCATGGGTAGTGCATGTCACTTCTGCTTGATGCAGGGGCAGTACTTACTCAGCACGGATGGGCTGAGGAGTAAGCTGAGGAGTAAGCTGAGGAGTAAGCTGTGGCGTAAACTGTGGCGTAAGATGTGGAGTTATCTGAGGAGTAAGCTGTGGCGTAATCTGTGGAGTAATTTGTGGAGTAATCTGTGGAGTAAGCTGTGGAGTAAGCTGTGGAGTAATCTGTGGAGTAAGCTGCTGAGTAATCTGCTGAGTAATCTGTGGAATAAGCTGTGGACGAGGTGGTGTAGGCTGCGTGACTGCAGCGCGGTTGGCTAGTAAATTGTTTTCATTAGTGTACTGCACCACAGGGCCTTTAACCCTCATAGCTCCTGCACATAAGTGGATAGAAGAGAGGTCAGGCAAATACAGAAACGTATAGTACTTCACATACAGAACCACTTCACAAAGAGAATTTAGCAACCAATTAAAAACAGATTCACACAAACAACTTAAAACTCCCACACATCACACCCATACACGTATACAAAACAGAACAGAACAGATCGTTACCCATGTTAGGCCGTGCACGCTGCTGGCCAGCCAGCTTTTTCTCCTGGTTGTTGGCTGTGCTCATTTTTAGGTTGAACATGGGCTCCAGGCGAGTTGAGCCACGATAGATCCACTCACTGCGTTTATCATCCTGCATACAACCAAGCAACACAAACATGTACAAATTTTACTACCATGTAATTATCATTTGAAATGTTAAAAAAAAAAAAACCCCAAAAAAAACCAACCAAACAAACAAAAAAACAACACCTTAAAATCCAAATATTCAAATAAAACAAATCTGATGAAACTCTGTACTACATAAAAAGTAAATAAAACTTGCCCATATGTAGAACACCATTATGATTAGTAAAAGATGTTTGACCCATTTACATTAGCACAGGTGTGTATTGTAAGTCAGAAAGCCACACAGGTTAATAGTTGACCTGTATGTCCTTGTTTAATTAGTTACAATGTGACAACATTAAGGAAAGTAAATAAAAACTTGACGAGTAACAGAATGCGAGGGGTGTCATACCAGGAAGAGCATTTTGACAAGACTACCGTCTACTTCCTCCACACGGCTCCTCCACCACGTCCCTTCCCACTCGGTTTTGATGATCTGCCCCGGCTTCAGCAGCACCATGGGTCTGTTTGGGTATGCTGTGATGTACTCCTCGATGAAATCCCTGCATGATTCGTCCTCAATGTCCTCCCACGTCTTCTTCACTATGCGTACACACAAACACACTCATTAGGTTTGTGTGTTTTGTTAGCATTCATCACAAATGTGTGGCATTCTGGGAAACCAGGCGACCACAAATATTAAAAAATAAATAAATAAATAAATAAATAAATACATACATCATGTTTCTGGGTGTTAATGCCTAGGACATATTTAGATTCCTGAGCATTAAATAGTATTACAGTTAGATTAATTACACTGCACAACAAAGTTTTTGCTTCTTGAACACTCTTGGGTGTTTCTTATAGTCTTTTGGTTGCTGATCACAAAAACCACATCTAAATTTGCCCATCATATACTGTTTCATTGAAATCTTCAATTCGGTCATGTTTTTTCTTATATTTGTGTCCAAAAATGTTTGTTTGTGTAAGAGACCTAGGAACAATGTTTTATGCAGTTGGGTCATGTTCAGGTATGAAATCAGGAAGCTGTTCTGTGGAACTATACAGCCTGGGCATGCCAAGGTAGGACTGAGCCAGCATGACACTGTCAGCAGGCTATAAAAGTGGCTTGTATACATAGATGCTGCTCAGTGGATTAATATAGACCTTATAGTGTGTAGACATTGTTTCAGAATATAGCACTGTAACAAGTAGGTTAGATGTTATAGACATTTTACAGGACGATTAGTGTGACCTTGACCAGCAAGAGATTTACTTATTTGTCAATGTTAAGCCTCAAAGCTGTTCACTGTGGCAAAGTTCAGCCTTCAATACCTGTTGGCTATGCAGCACACAGGAAGTAAACCTACAGAAACATAAAACTGATGCTGAAGCACAGCCAGTAGATCAATTATAACTGGAATATTTGTGGAGATCTATCAATACAAAGTACTGCTGTTTTATCTGTGAACGGGACAGTCATGCCAAACAGTCACATTATTGTAGACAGAGCTGGCCACTCAGTAAACACTTAGTTCCAGGACAGAAAAATGTGGCTCATGAACTGCTTGTCAACCTGCCAAAGCTTTTTTTTTTTTTTCACTTTTACTTATGTTGAACTTAATAGTCTATTAGAAACATAAACTCAATTACTGCCAGTAAACAGTTAACTGTCTTTCTCAGAGTTCCTATGTGATGCAGCAAAACCAAAACTAAATTTGTGAATACCCACCAGTCACAATCAGCAAAAGATTTTCAGGAAACAAAACCTTTCACAAAGAAATTGTTGTGCACTGTTATATGATGAGAGGCACTTCGTGGGTTGTGCCACATACCGTGGGGAAAATAAGTACAAAAGATTACAAATCAAAAGTAGTTTGACCTCCTACCTGTGCAACTTCAGGTAGAATCAACTGGGTTAGTACATGTTGAGAAGTTAGAAAAAGCCTCCGAAAATTTGAAAAACCTTCAGCCCGGATTGTTCCATTCTCCCAGAAAGCTTTTCCTTCTGGGGTGAGCGTGCATGGAGGCCATGGTGGTGGAGTGCACTGCCTATTGTTTTTTTTCTGTGACAACTGCCTGACCTCCTGACTCCAAGTCTTTCTGGAGTCACTGTTTCTGAGTGTTTTTTGGCTCTTGGGCCACTCTTCTGACTAATCACTGATCAGAAATCTTGCGAGGAGTCCCTGCACATGACTGGTTGATGGTGGAGTGAATGCACTTGTGAATAATGGCCCCAATGGTACTTACAGAAACATTTAGGAGTCTTTTGGTAACCAGTGCTGTTGTTATATAGTGTAACAATCTTCTTTTCAAAGGTCTTGGGTAAGCTCTATGGAGCTATGCATCATTAGATGGTTATATACTTGCATTCAGAAGCCTTTTTCTAACACACACAGGTAGGAGCTAGAACTATTTAGTTTAATCAGCTAATTTGAATTTGAATAATGTTCAATACTTTTATGGATTGTAATATTATAATTTCTATATTTGTAGAGATTTCTTGAATTATTATACCAACATCTGAGCAAATTTTCATGAGAATTACTGCATTGGAACTTTGTTTTTTAAAAAATAAAATGTTGACATGCTGAATACTTATTTCCCCTCACGGTATATGGAAAATGATTTGAGCTCAGTGGCTGTGTGGAGCAGAGGGAAAAGAAAGAAATGACTCGCTAAAACACCACTTACAGGGTCTGCAAACAGGGTAGAGATCTGGCAGGGCTACGTAAGAAGCATAGCCATCATCAAAAAAGATCAGGAACCTGAAAGACATCCGCGCCATTATTTCTAGCAACATCTTTTTGCAAGAAAACGCCCAAGAATCTTTTTATTTCTACAAAATTTCAGCGATATTTCATCATTCTCACCTCATGCGGTTCTTGCTGTTGGGCATTTCCGCGACGATGCCAGCATACAGCCACACCTGGTTGCCATCTTTATATTTGGCAACAACACGAGCACCAACGTACAGCCTCTCCAATGTTGGGTGATAGTCGAATGCCACATGGTTCCCAGACAGCAGGCTTTTCCCTTTATTCTCAAACTTCACCTTGTATTTAAAGCCGTTGCCTGTGTCATAAGAAATATGAGAAATGTTTTGAGTTTGAAACTCTTGTTTAAAAAGGTAGAAGAAAATACATAAATAAACAAATGTACAGTGAGTGCTGTTTGAGTAACATCAGAGGAACATAACTGATGAATATATGCAGTGTTTTTCAGTGACAGCATGCAACAGTAGAAAACATGAGCCACATGTTTCAAAGAAATGTCTCAGGCTAGATCCTTCAGATGGCACATGAAAAAAGCGGGATTTAAAGGTTTTTGTCGTGAGCATGTTTCTAATCTGCTTATACAGAAGTCACACCAATTTCTATATAATCAGAAAAAAAATAATCTGCAAGGTGCTTTAAAGCTTAGAGTCAGAGTTTTATTTTATATTGTATTTTTGTTTATTGTTTAAAAAAACAAAAAAATAAATAAAATCTTCACTCAAATAACACTGACTGCAATGTATAAATTTGTTCATAACTTAATGTATAACTTACCCACTGAGTTAATAGCTATCAGGGTTCCACGGTGCCAGGTCTTGGTGCGTTTTTTACCCAGAATGCTCATGTTGAGCCTCATGACGTCCTGCTTTAGAGCTGGATTTGGTTGAGTGGGCGCATGTGCAGGACCTGAGGACATGAACACTGCTGGTATGTTCAGCATGGAGCCCCGGGACGGAGAGGGAGGGGCCAGTCCTTTAGTGGGCGTGATTGCCGTAGACGGTGTGGATTTACCGACTGTCTGCATCAGGGTCTGCACCTGCTGTGCTGTTCTCTGTAGTGCGGCTGATGCTTCCATAAGCTAATGTATAATAGTTTTCAACAAAACAGGTCTTAATGCGTATGCACTAACTCAGGATTATATTTGAGTTATTACAAATAAGTACATAGAGTAATGCATGCAGGAGGATTATTAATGCAATATGAACTCGTATCCACTTTCTTACCGAGTCTTTGCCTGGAGTCTTCTTTGGTGGAACCACTGTGGGGGAAAGGAGTGTATTTTGTAAAAAAAAAAAAAAAAAGTATATAAAAAAAAAACAGCAGTGATGCATCAGAAGGCATCACATCTCAGTAATTCCAATTCCGAACAACTCACCTGACAAAAAATATGCAAAAATTAATCTGTATTTAAAACAGAAATCATATTAATACTATATTATATTAAGCAGTACTTTGCAGACACTACATGGCTAAACATGTGCAAGATTTAATCCTCTTTTTCTCCTGTTGTAATAACCTTTGAGCTTCTGGGAAAGTTTTTCCAGATATTGTCGTGTGGTTTTGTGAATTTGCTCATTCAGCCACAGGAACATTAGTGTGATCAGGCGCTGATATTGGCCAAGAACAACCAATACTCTGTCATGCTGGAACAGGTTTGGGCCTCTTATCTTCTCAGTGAAGGGAAATTCTTAATGCTACAGCATATAATCCCTGT
The DNA here is from genome assembly GCA_028566695.1 of Bagroides melapterus. NCBI lineage: Eukaryota > Metazoa > Chordata > Actinopteri > Siluriformes > Bagridae > Bagroides > Bagroides melapterus. The sequence goes on from JAOTRN010000046.1 coordinate 24,344,519, forward strand.
AAATGTATAAACTTGTTTCAGAGGTTATTAAGGTTTGTATTAAACTCTAATAACTGAAAGAACTATGATACAAAGCAGTTGAAACAATCACAATAGGTGTGTCCCAAATCGCATACTTATGCCCTATATTATCTATACTATTGTGTAGTATAAATACTAGTGTAGCGTGTGTTTTTTTGTTCAATTTTAATTTCTCAACAAGAAGCAGTGCACTTCAAGCACCAGTTGATGCACTTCCTCAAATGAAAAAAATTAAGTGTGGAATGCTGGACACGTTATAGGTTCAACACTCACGGTTTTGCTTATGAAGACGAAGGGGCGGGGCTACCAGGCACTGACACGGGAAGATAAAAAAATAAATACTTTCAAGATGGTCAAGGACTCTCTGTTGCCTAACAAACATCTTTTAAATTAGTCCTAGCTGTGTGATGTAATTTTTTAACATTTTCAAAATTCACCCCATTCTTCTAAAACTAGTGGCATCACGTTATGTTTGAAATTTTCAATCTACTGCGAAACTGCACATGCTTGGGAGTCAGTAAAACAAAAAAAAAAAACACTCAGGGTTCCAGCTGTGACTATGCTACCATTCTGAAATTCCCACACTAGAGTGTAAATGCACGGTATGAACTGGAACACAAGCTAGTTCTCTTCCGTCCAAAGAATACATGAATGCTGTAACAATAAATCCGTAGATAGACTCCACGTATGTACTCTTACACAAGATACCTACCACAGCCCACGGCAATGACATCATCATCGTCGTCATCATCCTCGTCGTCGTCGTCGTCATCGTCGTCTTCCTCATCGTCATCAATTTCGATGACCTCCGAAGCGTGGCCGCCACCAACTCCTTCGTCTTCGGAGCTGCTCTCCCGATACTCGAGACCTATGTTAGTGTAGAGCTCTTTCACTAGAACCTCACACTGTATTACAGACCTGTGAAACACACAAACTTTGTGTAAGACTGCTAAAAGAAACAGCAAACAAACTAACTATATTTCCACATACTGAGGAGGCAAAAACAGACTATATTTGCAGACGTGTAACCTGAAACTCACTGTCCACTTATTAGGAACACTAGTTCAAGTCAAGTCAAGTCAAGT
>JAOTRN010000046.1:24360392-24370476 GCA_028566695.1 Bagroides melapterus
GAAAAACACATGCAAATTCATCATGGAGGACAACGAGCAGCAAACAGTCAAAGACCGGTTAGAATTCTCTCTCTCTCACACACACACACACACACACAGCTTGATAGATTTACATGAAAACATATGTGATAAAATATGTGATATGATTTGAATATCACACCTTGGCTACTAGATGCAATTCAGTGAAAATAATTGCCTGAAAATAACATGGTCTCTTGTTAGTGCAAAAACACATGTGACCTTTATTTTGTCCTGTTGATATAAAGAGATCATTTAGAAAAGCCTAACAACAATAAGTCCACTCCATTACTCCATGACACTACTCAACCAGGGCTGTCACAGAGGCTTGATTTGCATAGTCATTTACATAATCAAACATTTGGCAAACAATTCTCCAGAAGGTGGCGATAATCTGCAGCAAATATACCTTTATACCAAGCAAGAGCATTTAGCTTCATAAAGAAAATAACATTCTAGGCTCCAAGCAAAAAAAAAAGATAGTAAATTACTAAAGATAAATATTCATTAACCCCATTGCAGTATATTCAACTTTGCCATGTTTTTAAATACTCCTTCACTCAAGCATGTAGATGATGCAAGAAAACAGAGGGTGAATATTTTATATATATATAATAATTATTATTTTTGATTAAATGATACTTTAAACTTGATTTAAGTGAGAAAAGTTTGTGACACTCTGCTTTATGATACCGCTACACACTAACAAAGTAATGCATGATTTTAACTTAACAGACCAGTCAAATTAATGTAATAAAGTTATTTTAAACTGAGATGAAATATTTTTAATTTCTTTTCATTGTCTACCTAACAGCAAGAAACATTAAAGCAACATATACCTGTAGTTCTCATGTTAAGGGAAGCCATTTGTTATCAATAATAAAAATAATATACGACAGATAAAACATTAAAGAATGCAGTAATGAAGAATGCAGAATTTATTTTACATATAAAATCTGAATTTTAGTCTGAAGTTTAGGATAGACAAACATATTTATGAAGATATTTATGAAGCACTTGTGTACCATTTATCTTGAAGGAAATCGTCAACTAATCATGTATCAAAATACTCAATAGTGGCAGCCGGACTCTCATCAAATCACCAGTTTAAAGTCATTTCTCCTTCACCGTTTTGGTAACATCACAGTGTTTCTATAAGTATTTTCATATCATCTCTCTGCATGAATCAGAAACAGAGCAATAGAAGATGAGACGAACAGGTATCTTGTGCTTTCACATGGACCGTAAAACCTGGCCTTGTGTGGTTTTCTGCACTGGTTCCAGGTGAGTTCACGCTCCACTGATGCTGCTGACAGCTCCTCTGAACAAGATGGCACCTACACCACTGCTACGGCCAAAGAAAACAATAACACGGATGATTTCATCTTGGCTCGAAACAACAGAGGGGGATCTGTTCAGGAGCAGGACACCAAGGCTTTCCGTTGCATGCCATGTGGTTTTGTTTGTGAAGACAAGGAGGAGTTTCTACGCCATATCCAGAGTCACCGTGGAGAAGGGGGAAAGGGTGTGCAATGTCAGCAGTGTGGCGCTTGCTTCGCATCAGGATCTTCCCTTGCCCGCCATCGCTTTATCAGTCATCGAGTGCGAGACGGAGACGGAGATGAGCAGCGAGAGAATACAAGCCACGATGCTTCGGAAGGGGCAGAGTCTCCGGGGTCACCTGCTCCGTCAGAGGAAGGGGAAGGCAAGCTTAGCTGCAAAGTGTGTGGACGTCACTTCAGCAAAGCTGCTGATCTTAACACGCATTTCCGCACTCACGGCATGGCTTTCATCAACGCCTATAAAGCTGAGAAGCCGGCCTGAGAAAGAGGAAGTAGTGCATAAAGCTGAATGAAGCTCCGGGTAATACATTTGAAGTCCTGCTGTGCGTTGTTTAAACTGTAAATTCATCTTATGTGCCTTAATCACTCTGCGTCCACATTCACAGTAACTATGAATGTGTTAACATCTGTTGCATATGTGTTAACCCTTAATGAACTTTTCCAGAGTTTGTAGTGTTACAACCTAAACCTTGAATTAGATCTGACTGGAATTACGTTACGAATGTTAGCATGCACATGGAGTTTTTTTTTATCGTCTTGGTTACACCTGACTGTGGAAACTTTGGTCCACATAGAACTTATAGATCATGCTGTCATCAGTACAATCAATAGAAGGGTAGGAAAAAAAATCCAAAGCATTAGATGGATCACTGAAACGTGCCATCCTGAACAATTACAGTATTAAATAGGCAAGAAACTGAACATGTTCCTTCTATTTTAAAATTGACTTTAAAATAATTGAATAGTTCTGTATATATTTCCCTCTCAGAGTATTGAAACAGCAAGAGCAGTTCTTTTGTTTTTGTCTAGATGTGTTAAACATTATGGCACATTTTGTGTGAACCCACAAATATTGGACCATGAGCTGTTTTTGCCCAAGTGTGTCCTATTAGGTTAACTGTCTAAACAGTTAAAAGCTCTGAATATTTACTCTTAGACTTTTTGAACCTTGAGGTTTCATTTGTGAGAATGTGGTTTTGTGTGTGTAAAAAGATAAACCAACATGAAAGACAGAAATCTGTGTGAGAAAAGAGACAGTTTCAGAGTGAGAGAGAGAGAGAGATGGCATGCAATTCTAATACTTTCAGAGGTGTGTGTATGCGTGTGCGTGCGTCTTTGTGTGCGCGTGTGCGCATGCGTGTGCGTGCGTCTGTGCGTGTGTGTGTGCGGGTTCGTGCGCGTGGGTGTGTACCATACCCTGGATGATATATTTACTTTGTCATGGCTTTTTGGTTAATAGCTCATTGTTTATAATGCTGTATATTTATGAGAGGTGTGTTACTCTTCCAGGAATCTGGTGTCTTAAAGGAACAGTGGAAATAAATTAAGATCATGTGACACTTTACCTGCACACAGGACACAGGTAGACTTCATTCATCTAACTATGTGATACATCAAGTGGGCTAGATGATCATCACGTCAGTATTCGGTGTACTTCAGTATTATGGGCTTGTACGTGTAAATCCTTTACATATATTCCTCAGTAAGTCCACTTCAGGTTCTGATTGTAACACTACAAATGGAGAAAAGTTCAACAAAGCTGAATACCTATGCATGGCACTGGCTGGAGGTTTCCAGCAGTACTCTGAGAGAATTCTTTATTCAGCACTTGATTTGTTTAATTATTTGGAGTAGTTCTTTCTGAATGTTTTTGAGGTTTTCAGGTGACATGATCAGAGGCTTCCCACAGATTTTACAAGACCAGCTTCAGGCTCATTTTCTGTGCTGGTTTATGATTGACTTAAACTTAATATTCACTTCGTTTAAGTTTAGCCCTGTGCTCTCACCTGAGCCTTAGCTGTTAATATTTACAGATGCCTTTTCCCCTATAAATAAGCATTGTGTTTAAAGCATTTTAATGTTATTACAATGAAAATGTATGAGTTTAAGTCACAATTTATGTAATCCTAACAAGTTACACCTTTATTACTGAGTTTGTCTTTGTCGTTCTAGAAGGTTTAATTAAGATGTACATCACCCTAGAAACTTTATGAGCATTTAAAACTGTTGGGTTTTTGACAAGACAGTTTTAATAGGCTTTACTAACGTGCATTTACTCATTTTATATGTTGAAGCCATACAAGAATTACTCTGGGATCTAGTTCTGTGTGAACCAAGAAACAACTTTAAAATGCAGTTGTGTGTACCTGTTTGCATGAGAGAGAGAAATAAACAGAGATCGGGAGTGTTGAAGATTAATGAAAGCTGTTATTAGGACTTGACCTACACCAAATATTTCCTCTGTGATGCTCTTTGTGTTAACTAAGCTGCTGTAAATGATTATTCATGAATGTTAAGAAAAGGAATCTTGAGAATTCTGGCTTCTTGAAGCTTATTGAAACTTCAGACAATGAGCCTCAAGCTGGATACAAACAGATTTAGTCATAAAATAAATATTGTCAAAATTTTGGTATTTGTGAATATCATGGAATTTCAGGAAAGAAATGCTTGTAACCTTCTCAGCCCTGAATGTGTGTAAATTTACACATAAAAAGAATAAGTAAAGTAAAGCTCGACTTCAAGTGCTGATTTGCATGGACTACTGAGCGGCTTACAGAAGTGCTTTATTAAGTCTTTATTAAAAACACGTCCTCGTGACAGATCAGTAGGTCAGCGACTAACAAATTAACAATCAAGAAATTTTTGTGAAAATTGTGAAAGTAAAGATCACGAAAGTGAGCTGACAGAAACTTATAAATCAAGACTATATAATAAAGTACTTAATATAAATATAATATATATTAATATAATATAAAATATATTAAATAATAAAATACTTATAGTAAAATGCATTATATATCCATAGCAGAATAAATTGTACTATATAAATGGATGGTCGGCTCGTCCAAAGCCACAATCAAATCAGCTGATTGAAGATTAATGTCCTGCTTCTGAGGGACAGGAATGACCATTTCCACCTTTTGTGTTTGTTTTCAACTTATTTTGTTTTGGTCATTATTTATCTAGCAGCCCCTGTTGATCTCAGTCTTGTTTATTACAGTCCTTATTTCCTTATTGACAAAATATATGTACATGTATCTGCATCTAATACTCCCCAACAACCCTGTTTGATGATTTCAGGGAGTAATTGTATAATCTTCATACTTTAATTTGTTGTAAATAAAAAAAATCATTTGGTCACATACTTTTTGTATTGTATTTGTTTTATTTAAGCTCGGAATTTATTAAGAATGATGTCCAGGATATGAGATGAGAATATTCATTTAATCCAACTGAATAAGTTATAAGTGTAGTCTCTTATAAGGCTAAAAATAAATCTGGTACCAAAAATATACTATTATATTCTTAGTGCATCTGACATTGTTTCCTTTTAAAGAGGATTATTAAATATATTTAGATCTGTATATAATGTAGCAGCAACAGCAAGTATCCTAAAGCAGACAATATAAGTCACTGTAATGTGCAGGAGAAATAATTATAAATCCTTAAATTCTACGTTCCTCTCATGGCATTGCTCAAGAGAGAGTTCTTTGTCTATATAAAATATATTCTCGTTCGTTTCAAGCAGCATTCTTTAACTGAAGGCAGATATTAGATATGAAACATTCTATTTAGAACAGAATAATAGACGTATTGAATTTTCTAGAGCGTTGTCTTGATCAAACTGCCACAGGATCACTATGATGCACTCCTCCAGTCTGAGCATTAAGTGGATTAAAACTTCCTGTAAAACTGCATGTCAATGGAATACAGTAAGAGTTTTTTTTTTTTATTTATTTTTATATCCCTTCAGACGGATTCATTGCTCCTGTAATGTTTTTATGGCAGTGTGGTTTAACGAGTACAGATTATTAATGCATTAGCTGTGGTATCTATCTGGGAGATTTCCAGCTAGCTTATTTCCAGCTAGCTTATTTCCAGCTAGCTTTTCAGTGACGCGCTTCTTAGTGGATATATCCCAACAACAGCAGTGCAAGAGGTTGCAGAAGGACTATAAGTCCCAGCATGCTTTGTTTTGGTGCCCCTGGATATATATATGAGAGAGAGAGAGAGAGAGAGAGAGAGAGATCTCATGTTAGCAAGAATGAAATGAACATGGTTGCAGTTTCATTACAGCGAATTGAAGTTACGTAGCTAGGGAAGGGATGGGAATGTACCAACCTGGAGGCAGTCTGCATAGTCTATCTAGATTAAATGTGTGTTTATGGGGCTTCTGTGAATTAATTTATTGTGGATAAAAACCACAGCTAGGGTCATTTTTATAAAACTAGAGCGCAATCAATCTTTGTGGGTTCATTGTTAATATTCTCGTTGATCGCTTATATCCAAGTAAATGAAGCTTCATCTAGTTAAATATGCACAAATTTGACATTTGATCTTAAAATGAAATATATTCTTACAAAGATGTGTGTTGGAATATCATTTATATCAAAAGAAATACCATGTACTCTGTTAAAAAGTAGTATTAACAGAATAAAATCGAACATGAATCCATGACAACATTTTGTGAAAATCTCCATGAAGACAGAAAAAAAATCAAATAAAATGTTCATAAGCTGATATTTTTTAAACTAAAACACTCATTCATTATTTCATTATAATATAATTAATTTAAAGTCTTCACAGTAGTTTGGTCGACTTTTCACTAAGAGGAAAGTTAACAGTCAGTGATATGTAGTACTTCCTTTACTCTTTATAGCTTTTCCAGTTGCTCCATTGTGTTTATTGTACTGGTTTCCTCTTTACTGTCTGTGTGTGTGTTTTTTTAAATACAGGTTTCCTAATTTCTTTTGTGGTTCACACACACCTCCTTTCTGTGGCAGCATGGTTGAGGTTTCAGAGCTTTGTGCCACCAGACCCACTGCTTCATCTACAGCTGCTCTCTGCTCTGCTGCCAGTGCAGCGCGCTGAGGTGGTGTTATCGCTGCTGCGTTGTCAGGACCCAAAGCCATCAGCTGTCTCACTGACAGTGCCTGGTCAATAAAAAAATACAATTATAACAACAACAATAATAATGTGTTTAATTTGTATATTACCTCCTTAACACCCCAAGACAAATGTACAGTATATATTACTAGAGGCTACATATTCATAGCTCAGTAATAAGCATGCCTGGAGCTGCAGAACTGTCTAATGTGCTCTGACAAGTGTGTTTGTGTGAAATGAATCAGAAATGAATCAATTAATTAATTAAGTAGAAGCAGTTTGCACATTTTTTAAGAGTAGGACTGTTACTATAGTGTACTATAGTTATGAGGTGCTGTAAAAAAAAAAAAAAAGGATGGAGAGGAGAGGAGGAAGGCAGGAAGACTCACCACCAAACAGTCAGGAGGGATGAGAGAGATGGCAGACTGACGGATGAACGGCAGAACCGAGGAGTTTAGACGTCCCAGCTCGGTTGCATTGAGGCCAGCTACAGTCACAAAATGATACATGATCATTAAAAAATGAAAACATGCACTTAATATGACATTTATAATAACCACAACTAACTTTCCTGAGGTGAGTTAAATGGTAACTGTACATACGGTATATCATTTGTTCTGACCAACTTATTTACAGGTTACGTGACAATGGCAGGATCCCTAAGGAATTTTCTTGTCCCAGGATACATCATTAAGTAACTTTGTGCAATTATTACTTGTTATTTACTGTTTGGAACAGACCAATTATGTTGCCCATGATGCTGACGTCAGCTTCACTCCAGCCTTTCGGGTCACCAAATGCAGCAACAGCTTTTTTCTTCAAACATTCCATGACGCTTAAATGACAGGAAGCATGGCCTATATCCCCTACAGCATCCCTGAACAACAGCCAAACAGACACTGATTCATGTTTGTGTTGTGTTGATTAGTATTGAGAGAGTTTTGTTGATGTTGAAATCTTACTTGAATTCTGTAGTATTGAGCTGCTCAGTTTCATTAGGCTGCAGTCCACAGATAAACTGGCCCAGGCCTGTCATCTCGAGTGCACTGAGTTTAGCCGGTTTCATTCCGGTTCTTGTTACGAAACCACGAAAGACTGCTTCTTTCTGCGAGAACCACACCATCGACATCCATATTAGTTTGAACACTCACAATGTAATGTTGTGTGTTTTAATTTGGTTATGCAACGTACATACCAACAGTGGCTAACCGTAATGCTGTGGTTTACGGTTGTGTGTACTCCTAGCTGTGAGCTAATAATAGTGTGGTGCATGTTACCTGCGTTTGGTTCCACTTGCAGACGGACAGAAGCTCCAGAGTATCCAGTGAGGTGATGCTAAGATTCTGGAGTTGTTTAGAATTAAAACCCTGACAGATGCAACCCATCTCCATGATCTTAGATTCGTTAAGCATCGTTACATCACCCCATGCCTGCAAAGTAACAGTAAACATTACATACAACATGAAATGTGCTTTCAAAATACCTCATTTTTGAAGGTGATATACAACATAATGTTCTGTGTATATGTACCTCTGTAGCTTTATCCCTCAGTGCTGCCAGTTGTTCTGCAGTATAGTTCCGTATCTCGCCCAGGATAGACATGGAATCTCTGAATGTTTGGGCCGTCATGCTAGACAGCTGCGCAGGGCTCCAAAGCACATTTCCCTTACTTAAATCCTCAATCATTCCCAGAGTAGGTGCTAGTGCTAAATTACAAAGGAATATAAGGGGGCAAAGTCATTCATTCTTATGTCTTTTAGTGAAAATTGAACTGACTTAAGCGCTCGAGATGATTTTTAACAGAACAGAAAACTTCACCGTAGTGCGGTTTGCTGGACAATACAATGGGAAGCAGTACAAGGTAAAGTGCAGACAAAATATGGGACAAAACTGCATGTGAATACAATGACACTGATACTGTATGTTGATATGAATGTAATAATATGTGTATATAATATTGTTGTAAAGTGCAAGGTTGTGGAATGTGTGTGCAGATTTTTGTGCATTTTGCGAAGTAACCTATACAAAAAAAAAATAATAAAAGGTTGAGGTATTCTGAACGTGCCACAGTAACACACAGAATCCCAGATAGATCATTAATAACCATGATTAATCAAACATTTACAGTGGAAAGAGTACAACTTTCTTTGTAAACTTTTGTACAGTGTATTGTATGAACCCACTCTCTCTCCTGCGCCGCTGCTGAGTGATTGTAGTTTTCAGCTGAAACAGTTTTCGCTGGAGAGCTGAAAAATCTGGCCAAGCTCGGAACTCCTCTGGGATCAGAAGTGCAACCTGAGACTCCATGCTGAGTTGTAGATCTGATAAAGATTTCTTAAGCCAGCTCTACAGAGGAGAGGAGAGTGTAGCGATTAAAGAATCAGTCTCAAAACAGAGAACACAATATAAACAAATGAAGGATTAGAGAAGAATATTTTCATTCAAAAGTCATTTCTTCGTTTGAGAAAAGCTTTCAGATATGAACATTTCCTTCATGAACCCAACACACAACCCAACACACCCAACCTAACTCATGAAGAGCTCTAGCTGAGAAATCTTGACCTACAAACATGGTGGGACGATATGATGAAATAAGACTAGCACTCACCTTAAAAGACAATGCCTCAAGGGCGGAGTCATTCAGTAAGAGGAGGGGCCCCAGGGACTTTGTGACATCTTCTGACCAATTAGATGGGGCCCTAATTGAAATGAGATAGAGATGATAAAATAAATCTAAAATATTTCATTCAAAAGCCGGTAATAATATCAACACTTAAGAAGCTCACTCAAACTACAGCAAAGATTTACATCAACTTTCACTGTGGATTGTTTCATAGATGAGGCAGATGAGGACATTTAATTCGGTGGATCAACAAATATCAAATTTTATAACGTCTTAATTCACAATTAATTCACACACAATTAACACGTAGTATGAACAGTTCTACAAGGAGCAGCAGACAGAACAGCTAATGGGGTTGCCAGATTTGGTCATCTAGACCTTCTTTTGGATGAAGTGCATACAGTGAAGTGCATACAGTAAAGTGCATACAGTGTGTCTGTGATATATTAAAACCATTTCTATTGCAAAATCCAGTTTTATTCCAAAAATTGGCAGAGGGAAAGAGGGATTGTGATAATTATACTAAGGATTAAATCAGTATACATATATATATATATTATATCAGTACATACATTTACCAAACACTGGAGAATAAAAAAAGAAAAATGTGTCTCTGTTTTCCAGTGAGTGTTTTTTTGGTCGAGACTAGTGTCTTAGTCTTTTAAGGTTTTTGATGTGTACCTGGAAAGCCTGTATAATAATATTAATTCTTCTGAGTTACACACTTATACACAAAAACTCTGGACTGATACTCTGATCAAATACACACTTATACACAAAAAACTCTGGACTGCACTGTTCGTCAAAACACACACCTCATAAACATACATTCATGTTCACAAATCTACAGATAAACAAATGCATACCGTTTTGCACATTGCATTTTGCACACTGTTTTATGCTGTTTTGCACACTGTGGTATTTAAAATATTTTGTAAAACAACTCATTACCTCGTCACCTCCAAACTGCTGCTATTACACTTTAACTTAAAGT
>JAOTRN010000046.1:24384312-24397384 GCA_028566695.1 Bagroides melapterus
TTACTGCATAACAATGAGATTAATCGTGATTAAAAATGTTAATCGTTGCCCAGCACTAATATATATATATATATATATATATAAATATATATATAGATATATAGATATACATATATATATTTTTTTTTCTTCTGATCCTGGGCTTGTTAACTTTCACAATAACATTTCGTTACTATTTTTCATTCTTATAACTGAACACTTTTTTTTTTACTTGAATCAAAATGTTACGCAGTGAAACGTCCACACAACACGACACGACACGACACAACAGAGACTGGAACGAACGGGAAGCAGTAGGTGTGTTTTAAAGTACATCACGTCGAGTCTGTATATCACAATACCGTCGAGCTCTTGGCATCGGAGGCCAAGGACTTAGGAGTTCACGCTTAGTGTCTAGATCACTTGCCAGTGGATGTTTTCCCCATGGAGACACATCGCTGGCTCCATTGTGCCGTGTTCCTGTCCCTCAGCTGCCAAACTGTGTTTCCTATTAGGGAAAGAGCAGGTAATGCTGCTTACTGAAGAAAAGGCAGAAATGCCCCCTAAGCAGATGTATCCTGCTATTTGCTTCATTTATGAATGAAGGATCTTAGGGGACTTTTACAGGGGAACATTTTCTTTAATTACAGAATGTTTTTCAATCTAATCTAATAGTTTCCTAAAAATCTCTGAGTCTTCTCTGAAATATATAAGGTATACTATATATTATACATATATATGTATATGTACTGGGGATGTTTGTACAAATATATACGTGTGTTTATATACAGTATAGTCCATATGAACGTGGCTGTGCGGCTTCTTAAAGCAAGGATTTCTATTTAAAAAGTACGTGCCTGTGTTTACCTGTGCTATAAGACCGTAGCTTCGATCTCCATTTGTGTAAAATTTGTCATGTTTAACTGGACATCACTTAGACTGCGGCTGGGGACCGTGTTCACGTGTGTTTGTCTTGTGCTCACTGGACATGTTTCCTGGGAGGAGGATGTGGAAAGGGATAAGGCCTGTGAGTTGGATGGAGTTGGCTGAGCGGAAGACGTCGTCTGTTTTTTCTTGCGCAGCGTATCGATCCAGCCGGCGCTGTGCCGCGAGGCAAAGGTAGCAAGAGCGAGCGAGCTCAGGCGCATGTTCTTTCCCGACGTGATCAGCTCTCCGAAGCCTTCTTGATGCGCAAACGCGTAACCCGAGCGACGGGATCCACCGTGACAAGAACGCCCAAGAGATGCACCTCCTGAGGCACCCTTCCTACCGACACCAGATCCGGGACCTCCACCGGGCTTCCACTTCTTCTGACGCACAAGCTGAGTGTAGCGCACCTTGAGGGCAAAAGTAAAAACAGGGGAAATCAGACAGACTTTATTTATCTACAAATTCTAGCAATAGCCACTAACTTGGGCAATAAGGCATACAATAAATTCTACTAAAGTAAAAAAAAATTCAATTTAATTTAAAAAGTCTTAGTGTTAAGGTTCGTCATGTACTTCGACTCGTGACGGCTTTTAGGAAAAGCCAAGGCAAACAGAGGAAAAACATTTCTCTCACTAGCCTTGACACGGCTTTCTGTCAAAATAAATCTTGATTCATCCGGTGTCTAAACTTAAAGGCAAATTTAACCTCGGCAAAACCAAAGAAACCATTTCCTGGGGACCTGCTTATGGTTCTTTCTATTTGTGGGGACATTTGGCCACGAACACGGCCGTATTTTCGAACATGTAAACATGTTTTGACTTACAGTATCAGACAGCTGGGGTTTAAGGTTTAGTTTGAGGAATCGAAAGGTGACCACAGGGGCAATGCAAATGACTGCAGCTAAAGCAATAGTCAACCACACCACTGGTTGTGTTAACGTGTTCTGTGCACTTCCTGTGGAGAAACAAATACATGTTACATCATTAAAACTTGTTTACCTCAAATCAAAAATTCACTTCCCAGTTCCTATCTATCTAACAAACCAGTTATTTATCATGTTTTTTTGTGTTTTTTTGTTTTTTTTTTGCCAGAAGCCTTGTGAACATTTCACTGATACTAAAGATTTTGTGGAGCCTTACCCAGAAAGTGAAACTGCTTGGGGAAGAAATTAAACAGGACGCTGGAGTGCAGGGTGAAAAGGATCGTGAAGTATGAGCCCAGAGATCCCCACACGAAGAAATGGTTAATAGCTGTCCAGTATCCCGTGTCCAGGGAGATCTACACACAGATACACATCGAACTTAACGAACCGATACGAACTCGGGCTCAACGTCGTGAGTCTTTATTCCTCAAACATTCCTTACTTTTGGTAGTATATTGAAAATATAGCATTCACAAATGTCTTATAATCTGTAACAGACAGTGTTGAGCAACAGACAGCATTGAGCAACACACACTGGGTCACCTCAGACTCCACGTCTAGTAGCTGTTTACTGCTTTTACGAACTTAAGAAACATCTGTGTCAACATTATGGACCGTTTTGACGCGGTTAGACGCAATATCAAGCACATGCTAGAAATCTTGACCTACCTGGACGCTGACGACGATGATGAGCGCCGTGGCGGTGGTGACGGCGAAGGTCTGGTAGTCCGCGAGAGGAACGCCGTTGCTCTGCGTCGCACGGGAAAGAACGCCATACGGCACAAAGAACAGCACCACAGATGTGTAGATTCCTTGAGTAATGCAGATAAAGAACTCCCGCTTGTTAAAGAGCAGGTTCAGCTGACCCGGCTCGTACAGTTTCGGGTACTCCAGGCTCCGCTGCTCAGGGACGTCCTGAGGGAAAGGAAGGACGGTGCGAGTGTTTCAGGAACTTTTCGATAGAGAGTTCTAAAAGAGTTGTTTCTTTGTAGTGTGAATACCTGGTCGAAGATACCCATGGCCAAAACAGGCAACGATGTGTACACGATGTTATAGAGTGTGATGAAGTACTGGTCATATACTGTCTAAATGAGACAGAAAAACAATGTCCAGGTTAGGGATACACTTTATAGAGTATTTATTTATTTATTTATTAGAGAGAGAGAGAGAGAGAGAGGGGTTTCACAACCCACAACCCTCTGACCTGGGCAGAGAAGCCACAGAAGAAGCCGAACCAGAAGTGCACCATGGTGAAGGCAAAATTCTTGTAAAAGAAGTAGCAAAGGAAGCGGCACATGCGCAGGTAGGACCAGCGGCCGTGTACCAGGAGGAGCCGTTGCAGGAAGCGGAACTGGGAGACGGAGTAATCGGACGCCAGCACCGCTTGGATGCCCTCTTGTCCACTAATTCCTACACCGATATGAGCCGCTGGATAGAGAAGGAACAACATAGTGTGTGTTTATGTGCAATCTGTTATATATATACATATATATAATGTTGGAGACCAATCCGAGTTCTAAGCGTGAGGGGTATAAGTATAGATTAGCTCTTTGGTCTACAGGGTTGCCAGGTCTGACCAAATGTTCCACACCGATTACTTTAAATTTTTTTAAATCCTATGTTTCCTTTATAACATCGGCGCTGACAAGTACGCTCATCTTCCCTAATGTTATACAGGTAATACACTCCAAATCATCACCTAATGACTCCAAGTCAATACAAATGTTTAGTAAGCAGCATTTAGCAATCAGGTCTGAGCTTTCTACATCTCTCTGTACTTAGGCTAGAATTTTTTGACTTCTCTAATGGAAAAAAAAACAAAACAAGTGGGTGAGTCATCAAAAAAGGGAAATCTGTTGAGAAAAGCATTACGAGAATGTGTACAAGAGATTTTGTCATCAACACCATTGCTTTCCAAACCCTTCTTCTTCTTCTTCTTCTTCTTGACGTCTCTTCTTCTCACCAGCTCTTACAAACCTAAACCATCATTTCACAGATTTCCAAAGCACCGACCTTCTCCTTGTGAAGAGATCCTCGTACGAAACATTAACAGAAGCTCGAACCGAGCCAAAGACACACTTCCATCTGAAGTCAAGAAGCCTCATTGTAATGATACCGCCATCACTATGCTCCCCCCTCATGGCATGGTGTTCTCATGGGTGTTCTTATGGGTTAATGGCATAAGCTCTTACAGAACACGGGTTCGGGATTTTGAAGAAAAACTTGATTCTGGTTGCTACATAACATTAAACATAAAAGACCTGATATGATTTATTTCAGTGTCTTTTTTTTATGCCAAAAAAACCTGCATTTTTTTTTAATTCGATGATTAAAATTTATTTATTTATTTAATGTATATTGTGAAAATAAAATTTTGGCAGCAGATATATTTTTACATTTTTATATTTTTCTTTTCAAAATGAACAGTTTCTTTAAAAAAAAATTAGAAGTGCTTTCAAAAAATGCCTCAGACATTCTGAAGGCACGCGCACACACACACACACACACACACACACAAATAACTAATGATGATTGTTTTTCCTGGCTGGGTTCCTTAGTCTTAATGGAATGCGGACCAGTAAATTTGCCCTTTAGGGTCAGTGGAAGAATTTCCATACTCTTACTCCTTAAACAGCGAGCCCATTAAAAACCTGGACAGGCAGCAGCTATCTTCCTGTTAACATAATCCTGGCGGGGTGTGTGTGTGTGTGTGTGTGATGCAGGGGTCAGTACTTGTAGGATTACTAAACAATACAGGTCAGTTTTATTTACACTGGTGAGCATTTGGGGGAAATTCTGGAGCAAGGTGAAGAGAGAGAAATCTCTCTTACCTGCTCTAATGCTCAGGCGCTGTACGCTAGCGCTATTTTCAGAACCATCTCAAGAGAAAGAGAAAGGGGAAGAAAAGGTTAATGCACTTCTTGTTCGAGAAAGATCGGAGTTATGTAAAAGCAAGTTTTCCTGGCAGGGGGGGAATATTTTTTAAAAAACATCTCGATCCTGTTGCATTTTCTCCAAGCCGAGTTGAACTAAACATCTTCCTTGTTTTATATAAGATACGGCGTTGTGCCTACTCAAAACATTGACCTGCGACACCCGTGCAGCCGAAAACGTCCGGCCACGAAAGTCGACCCTTAACACACGTATCTCACGTGTTCTATACCAGATCGCGTTTCTCTCACTCACTCTTGATCATACTGACGTCGTTGGCTCCGTCCCCGACGGCGAGGGTGACGGCTTTCTTGTGCCTCTTGACGAGTTCGACCACCAAAGCCTTCTGCAGAGGAGTGACCCTGCAGCAGATCACTGCTTTACATGCACACGCTGTCTCCAAAAACTCTTGCTCCATGTCTGACTCCAGCGCGTGAGCCTGCGACAGAAATTTAAAAAACAAAATGAAACCACCGGATTGAGCCGCCAATTCAAATCTCAGGAAACGCTAGGCTGTCACTCACTAGGCTGTGTCCACTGATAACAAGTGCAAACTCGCCACTGATGGACTCCAGTATTGAGGTAGGATGAGACCGGGTCTGGGCACCTTTCTCTTGCTTAGCTGCATCCGGGTCAATTCCGTTCCCTAGCCCTTGAGTCTCCGCCTCCTTTCCAGCGTCTCTCGTGCAGGCAGACTCAATCATGCGTTCCCTTGCTCGCCTGCAAAATAAAAAAATTTGAGAATCACCCAAGCGGTACACGTGAGAAACACAGTTCAGAGAAAATTGGACCGAACCATACCTGAGGTCTGCACGAACGCTTTGGACGGTGTGTCCATTAACAACGAAGATCTCCGTCATGTCGTCGGTCAGCATTTTACACGAGTAGCCAATATTCACCGCTGTCTCTACAAGAGAGCCGCGTTACAGCATATTAAATTAAGCCGTAAAGCATGCGAAGTATAACAGATAAATATTTCATAAGTATATTGACCTCCTTTCACTTTTTTCAGGAACTAAAATTGGATACTTCCTTTTGTACAGTATATAACAATTTAAGTTTAGATTTAATTAAGACAAAATGGGGAAAATAATCAGGTTGTACAGTAGAGGTGCAGAGCTGACTGAAATATACGGTACGCCAACAAAAAAAATGCTACATGCTAAAATGCTACATGTAGCGCACTTGTTCAGCTCTAATAGTGCAGGGTTTGTTTTTTATGGATACTGTTAACGAGGTTCTTACTCACCCTGCTTGTCTCCAGTTAACACCCAGATTTTAATGTTAGCCAGTGACAAGATAGTGATGGTCTCAGCCACACCCTCTTGCAGCTTATCTTCTATAGCCGTGGCTCCCAAAAGCTACAACATACGACGTAAAACAATACATGAGCGATCCATGTGCTTCCCATGAAATCACACCTTATGTACGCTCGGACACCAAGGCTCCTTTTTTTTTTTACTCTAGTTCCTTCGGAATGAATCTAATCTCTGATCATCAAAAGATTATTAATTGGCTAAATACTTCACTGCATAGTCAACCTTGTTAAGTCATTACCAAGGCTCTGGGACTCCAGGGAGAAGGAGTGAGAGGCGTTATCTCCGGATAGAGGAAATTCGGAATAGTTGTGAATAGTATTTGGGAAATGGCCAGGCTACTACAGTAGTCTAAAGTTTTTTTAGCACTGATGACGCGAAGGAAAAGCGAGCAACTAAAAAAAAAACTGAGGCTTGAGTCAGTAAGGATCAGCGTTCCTGAGACCGTTAGACACTGCGACTCGAGAGGAAGCCTTTTGGGAGAACACAGGCCACCTACTGATTGAGACAAAAGTGAAGTTTTGCCGTTACACGTGGTGTAAAACTGCTAGCAATAAGTAGATCATATAAACAGTCACTTAAACCTCGACAACTTACCATAATTTACATAACTACGGATTCTGCTCTCTTTTTTACTGCTCATTAATATATAATATTTCCAGGAATTATTTAGAGTTGACTCAGTATATACTGTTTTCACTACAGTACCATCATGTCCTGTTCAATCTCCTCATAAGCGTCAGCCAGGCGATCTTCCCTGAAATCGGTAGCCTTTTCGGCACCACGGTAACGCTCGGCCCAGTCCTCCCACTGCTCCTCAGACAGATCCCGGTACGCCAGCACCAGTGTGCGTAACCCGTCACCTGCGTACTCCTATTCACAAAGCCACAGGAAACAAACACTCACTATCAGAACTAGTCCGCCAGATGGCAGCGTTTAACTGTTACAAGCCTGCTCACGCTGAGGTGGTCTGACGTCACGTGCATCAGCTGATGGTTGCAGGAGTGAATTCTCTCAAACAGCACAGTGTCGGCCCCTTTACAGTACAGACGAATATGACCCTCGGGAGTCCTTACTAAAAAGACCAACACACACCCGCTTACTGTACACACACACGTAAATGAACGCTCTACGACCAAACGCTCTTTTAATAGAAAGGCAGAATAAATCTAATAAATATAATTACTATATATCAGTCCTTTACCTATGACCGACATCCTCTTGCGGATGTTGTTAAAGTCCAGGATGGCAAGAAGTGTGTATGTGACAGCTTTGCCCAGTTCCTGTGTAGTGATCGTTCCAGGCGTACGAGAACGGAACACGAAGCCAAAATTGCGTGCCGCCGTCACCAACGCGCCCTCGTCAGGAGACTGCGCCTTATACACCAGGTCTCCTGCAGTACAGAGGGAGCGGGAGATCGAATCGAGGAAACAAATGAGTTAGATATAATTACATTAGTGCCCTGAATCTGTTGGCTCAAGGTAGCCAGATACCAGCCGTGAATTAAATTAAGATCCAGGCCTGGATTTGTAAGCAGTTACCTTCACTTTTCTCCTCGCTCATGACGGTGTGACAGAGAGACAGAAGACGGAAAAACTCGTGCACTGTCGGCTCCCCGACCTTCACAGCTTCCAGCAGCGACGAGTCGTAGAACCGGAAGTCGTGATCGGCCAACGAGTTCCACGTGCTGAAATCCAGAGGCTGAGCCCTCTGACAAAATCCCATTGTATCATTAGAGTGTATAAAGCTTAATATTAATAAACCCATCTTTACACCCATCTTGATAATTAGTTCCTACTCTGTGGGGAAATAAAGACGCTTGAGCATTTATGAGCCTCAAAAGGTCAAACGTTCATCCGTGGCTTTACACATTTTAATTCTTTTTGAGCTTTCACCCACAGTAATGTCTTCATTTCCACCTACTTTTAGAATCATGTCACATTATTGGCATTTGTACGACATCACTCACTTTATGCTGAGCTCCTGGAATGTTCAGCACTTCACCTGTCAGTGAAAAAAGAGAGAAACAATAGAAATATACATGTAAATAGTTGATGTCTTTTGCGTTCCTTGTTCCGCAGGTTTAAGGTCTGTGATGTGGTTGGTTGTTATGTGGTTGCAGGTATCTTACTGGACATTGGGAATCGTTCAATTAAAAATAAAATGGTAAAATAAACCAGAATAAGATCAAATGAGAAATAGTGGAAGGAGCTGGAAAAAAAAAAAATGCTGCGTACGTATACTTGTGGATAGGCGGCATTTTGAGCGTCTTACCGTAAGTGTTTCCGTTGATGGAGCACTTGTTAAAGGTCATGATGTTTTGAGTGAGGGTTCCGGTCTTGTCGCTGAAAATATACTCCACCTGACCCAGCTCTTCGTTTAGTGTTGTACTCCGAGCCTCTGCTGCTGTGTTGCTGCGACTACAGAACATCCGGCGGTCCCAGTTAATGAAGAAACTGTGACCTAAACGGATCACTTCCACACTGACACGGATGGAGAGAACGAAAATAATGAAAGGATGAAAGAACGTGGATCGTTCCGTATGCTTTACTGCTTTGTGTTAACAGGAAATCTAAGCGTGGTGAGTCTTTGAGGTTAAACGAGGCAAAAAAAAAACCATCATGGCTCTTGCTTCTATTTTATATCAAAGGTGTGTGTGTGCTTAAGAAGACATCTGTTTCTGTCTCGGTCTTGTTTTCTCAACTTTGTTTACCTTACGTACAGGGAGATCGGCACCACGGTGTTCAGAATGATGACGTAGGACCAGAAGGAGAGGAAGGCGGAGAAGAGGAAGTTGTCAACTGGAGGATCCCATGGGAGATAGCTCTGAAAGAGAGACCCTACTTCTTTCTCCCACACGGCATTTCCAATGGCCAATATTACACCCATACACACCAGGAAACCAAATATCTGATGGAAAGAGAGATCGAGAGAGCAGCTGAAGACAGAGTGGGGCAGATGGTGTATATATGAGACCTGTATATGGTACGGAAGATTTTCGTACCCACAGAACCAGTGTGTTCATCAGACGGTCTATGCTCGTCCTTTTAAACTTTGTGCGTCCGCTGTTCTGCATCAGCTTGGTGTCCGGACCTATGCGAGTGGACCTGTTATGAAATTGCAGCATGATTTTTTTTTTTTTACTTTAAAGGGTCGTTCGTAAACATCCGCGTACCTGCGAATATGACAAGACCGTAGCAGCTCTCCGTGTTACGAAGGACACATCCCCTCAGCAGCATGTTCTGATTAGTCAGAGCGTATTTACAATCTCTCCAGTATAAAGTCCCACAGAAACGATCCAGCTTATTATTAGGAGGTTCACACACCACCTCTCCTGCAAAAGTAAGAGAGGATGTTATGATGTTCGGTATATATATATAGATCACATAACACCTTTTATTAGAACACAAACAGGAAAAAAAAAAGCTAGAGCTAAAATCGAACCAATGGAATCTCGCTGGTTACAGGGACAATGCTGGACGATGCTACTACAGGTTTTACGGTCCACGTGGAGACCAGAGACCAAAAACGTTGCTGATTTTGTGGCTTTATACCCCAATGACATTCCCAAAATATCCATATTTCCACAATCACTTCACTTCACCTCACAATATTCTCATACCATCGAATAGAGCAAGGTTGGTAGCGTCTCCGAGTTCTGAAGTAACAGACGGGGACTGGCGCACTTTCATGTTCGTCTCGCTGTCACACACACACACACACACACACACACACACACACAAAACACCATTATGACAATTCGCTGCTGTTGTTTCATTTTAAATTCATTTTAATGTGACGTACCAAAACGTGTCAAAGATTTCAGTATCAGATGCTAACAGATTTAGCATCACTTGACAAAGTCTTACCCGTCTAGTTCTGAGGTCTCGATGTAACACAAACCGTGCGGCTCACTGCTAGACAACAGGAGCAGGTCAGCCTGTAGCGCGCGCACACGCGCACACGCGCACACACACACACACACACACACACACACACACACACACACACACACACACACACAGAGTTCATTACCACTATACAGACATTCCAAACAGTAAAAATGGTCCAAAGCTACACTGATGGACGTGAACTATTATAACTCCTCCCACAATGAAGAGATGCGGTAAATCTTCCAAATCACGGATTCATCTCTCCATAATATCGGATCTGTTCTGTCTCAATACCTGTCCAGAATTCCACTCTAAACAAAGGTCAATCACTGATACCGCCAAATACCGTGCGCACACTGCAATTCTTCGATTAAGCGTTAGCGTTTTAATCAAGTTACAGAACATTGGGTAGAACATGCTTACTGCAACAAACTGGTTGTTTTCTAGTTTGATGATGTCCCCTACTGTCACGTTCATCCACTTTTCCTTCTGAAGACTGTAAGGCAGACAGATAAAACGACAACAAAGAATAAGATTTTTTTTTTTGTTCCCGTCTAATAATCTGTATATTTGAAAACAGCTAAATGTTATTAAAAGGATCGTCGAGACTCACATGCCATTGACGAGCACCTGAGACTGGCGGTTATTCACCTGATTATCGCTCTTGTGACGAAACTATAGCGAAGGAAAAACAGGTCTGAGATTCTGAGAATTTCGTATTATTTTTTTAATGAATCACAAGAGGGCAGCAGGTTACATTAGGTTCGAAATTTACATGCATTTTCTATGATAAAAGGGACTGAAAGCTGATTCATAATACTTTTATCATAACCCAGAGGGATTTGTGCTATTCGAAGCACGTTATGAAGTTATATGAAAGGTTGTGACTAGACTCATTACTAATAAACGAATAAAAACATGCGGCATTATTGTCAGATTCGAAACAATACCAAAACAAAAATGTGACGCTACCGTATATACAATGGATAATTAAAGTCCACACACGTTGTTAAAATCGCAGGTTTTTGTTATATTAAAAAAAAAAAAAAAGCAAATAAATCACGTCATAACTTTTACAGCATCTAAAAATGAAATGAAAAAAAAAAATCAGAAAAACTTTAGGGGAAAATAAAAATAAAAAACTCCTAAATTAATAATTTATTGAAGCACCTTTGCATTTTATTACACCACTCCGTGTCTCTGGGTACGAGTACATCGGCATGCATGTCTTTCTAAGTGCTATGTGAACCATGTCTTCAGGAGTCAGATGAATCCAAGATGTAAATAAAATTCTACAGATACAGCAGATTTTTATTATGGGGTTAATCAGAATTGCACACTTATGCAACCAGGTTATTGTAACTTTTTTATAGGTAGTGAGGGTAGAATAATCATTCTGAATTAATTTATCTCATAATCAAAAACCTGCCATTTTAACAGCGGTGTGTGTGTGTGTGTGTGAGTGAGAGAGAGAGAGAGAGAGAAAGAGAGAGAGAGAGAGAGACTCACATAATCATCAGTGGCATCTTTAACTGCAGTGATGCTCAGCACAAGTACTAAAGGCACTATGGTAGTGAACCAGGACAAAGAGGAGATCTGAGGAATCAACTGAAAGAGGCAGAGAGAGAGAGAGAGAGAGAGAGAGAGAGAGAGAAAGAGAGAGAAAACAGAAAGTTTAAGCACTGACTTTATCTTGTAGTAGCTAATATTTGGAACAAATGTACTTTTACTCTCATTCACATTTTTACTCACGTCACCTTTTACCTTTTTTCAAATCATTTCAGACACAAAATGACACAATATACAGTCTTTTCCTTTGTAAGAGAACTCTATCAATGTCTTTACGACTTCTGCTTCTAAGTAGAACGTCCAGCAGCACGGATCAGACAGTAGTTCTGGATAAACAATAGGCTAATATCGATGTATTTACTTTTATCAGTGGTGGGCCTTCAGGACCAGCAATTCCTTCTCTGATGGCCTAAACACTATCAGTAGCACTGACCTACATTTACATCCTAAATTTTAATGTTTGTTCTATGAAATTATATTCATTTATTCCCAACAATCTATTCTCTTCATTTCTTGGCTGCACTGCTTCCAGTACGTTTATGTAGATGTTAGATTTTTTTGTCCAATCAGATTTCAGCCTCTCTGTGATGTCATGCCAATCTAATCTGTCCAGGGTCTTCGGAATCAGAATTGCTGACTGTTGGAACTTAGACTATATTAACAATGGGACTGTTTCTTTAACCAATCAGATTTCAGATTCGCCTCACAGGGTCAGCTAGGTGGTCCACAATAACGTCAGCATTTTTCCGTCCTCTGATTGGTCGTTCAGATCAAAACCTTTCCAGTCATGTTGTTTTGTGGAATAAGATGAATAACATACTGTGCATGCTGATATATAAAAATCCTAACAGGCCATGTCACACCTTACTTGATATAATAATAATAGACATGATGCTACCTGGAGAATGAGAAGAAACAGGAAGTAGGTGTTGGCAACTTCCTGGAACTGCTCAAAGAGGTTGATGGGTAGGAAGGTAATGATGTTGTACTTTGAGGTCATGATGCAATTGTTCTGGTGAGAACATGAGGAAGAGACATAATGGGTCACATGATTTTGATTAAGTATTATGGGAAGCATTATTAAATATTAGATGATTAAATATATCACGTGGTCTTTCTTACTGCATACTGAAACTTCTCGTTGTACTCCCTGTCGTTAGCCCGGACCCGCCTTTCCTCTTCTACGGGAGAAAACATACGTATTTTGAAACAAGTCCGTAAAAAAAAAAGCAATCTTTTTTTTTTTTTTTTAGAGAAATGCAAAAATCGACCATATTTACCTTAACAGAATTTTGAAATGGATAAATGAGAGAGAAAAGAATATGTGATCGATCACAAATAAACAAAAAATATTAGGTATAGTTTACATCAGTTGTGTCCGATTTTATCCAGAAATAGTACTGTTTAATTATTTGATATTGGCTTTCATTATACTCAGATGTGCCTTATACTTGATTGCAGGGGCGCCGCTAAGTGGGGGAAAGTTAGGACGATTCTAAGGGCCCATGCACTTTGGGGGCCCTCAGAAATCT
>JAOTRN010000046.1:24440331-24452419 GCA_028566695.1 Bagroides melapterus
GTGTGTGTGTGTGTGTGTGTGTGTGTGTGTGGTATTTTAGTAGATTTGTGTAGCTTTCAGAACCAAACTGTGTCTGCAGGTTATATGTATCCAGGTGTCAGGCTTGTGTGTGTGAGTGTGTACACAGACATTACAGTGTGTGTGTGTGTGTGTGTGTGTGTGTGTGTGTGTGTGTGTGTGTGGGTGTGTGTGTGATTATGAAAGGCCAAAAAAACCTCGTACCTGTTTGTCTTCATCGTCCTGTTTTGATAGTGATGTCAGAGCACAAGGTCCTCTGTTCACACCAGTTTGAGTTAACTGCACCTGAAAGAGCAAGAGACAGAACCCAGTTCACGTCTTGTCCTGTTGTCCACACACACACACACACACACACACACACACACACACACACACACACACACACCTTGTGTTCTGTTCTGTGGTTGTTTTTTGCTGCCATCTGCTCCCTCAGGCTCTTCAAACAGTATCGCACCTGGAAAAAAAGACCGTACTCGTGACTCAGAGATAGATAATAGCTACACACTACACACTAGCATGAAACAAAGCCCTAAAGAAGTGGGACATGGCAGTCGGGACGGACCTCTTTTATTTGTGAAACCTCATCCGAGAGCATTTTCAAACTCTGCTGATTCCTGTCCTGTTCCTTTTGTTGTGCTTTAAGATACACCTGAAACACAAACACACACTTCAACAACAACGTCACCACACCTCGGGTCACACGCTTGAGCAACGCGTCGCTGTAGCGCAGTTTGTTGTGAAAGCAGGACAGGTTTATAGAGGTCTCTGGAATTTAAACGGACACACCCCTATGCACAACAGCCCGGTCCCCGCTGCTCACCTTTATGACTTCCACGTTCTCTTCCACTTTGGTCGGCTCGTCCTTTAACGGCTGCCTCTCGTTCGTCGGCTGCACCAAAGCGAACGCTCTCCCGATCGGCTAGAACGATAAAGCGGACAGGCTGATTGATTAGGCGGATATATCGCATGTTTAAAAAAACAAACAAACAAACAAACAAAAAAAGTTCTAACTGTTCCAGCCTGCCTTGGAAATGGCTCAGAAGATCAGATAATAATGCGTCATGTTCAGAGCGTTAATGTTTCATAGTCCTCAGGGTGTAAGCTTTTCCCTGCTGTGAATACGCTGCTTCGTTTTGACTCATCAAATATTTGACTCGTGAAAGTTTTTGTCATCTAAAACAAATAAAATCCTTCTGAATAATAATAATAATAGTGTTCCTGGTCCATGAAGATTAAAAAAAACGTCAGACAGTCTCTACAGACGCTCACACAGAATGAAGTGGAGGAGGAGTAAAGCTAGACAGATGGACAGAGAGAGAGAGAGAGAGAGGGGATGTTATGCAATTTTTGGGTATGTAACACAATGAGACTGTGGTCCTCGGAGAGAGTCTTGCGTAAAAGCCCTTCTGTCTTGGACTACAGCCACGCAGACGTGAGCGTTCTAATTACCCCCGAAGACAGTGAAGTGATTTATAAAGAGAAGAAGGAACGAGCTTTTACAAGAAGTTCCACAGAATTATATTCACTTTGACCAAAAGTAGTTATAACTCTATAATAAATCCGGCGTTCAGAACTCAAGCTAGAAAAAGCTAGAGGAAGCTCGGCACCTCGCCTCTCGCTACAGTACGTGTTTAAGTGAGCCGTGCATTCTGGAGTTATCGCCTTCTTACCTTTCCGATAGTAGGCTGCTGCTGGATTTGGTCGTGCAGGGTCAGTCGGAGTCTCCGGCAACCTTCCTGAAGGACGAGAAAAAGAAACAAAAAGTGTGAGGGAGAAACCCTGAGAAACGGACCGTTAGAAATGAGCGAAGCGACTGAGGAAAATGTGGGGAGGAGAAACTGAGTAATAGTCTCATGAGCGTGTGTGTGTGTGTGTGTGTGTGTGAGAGAGAGAGAAAGAGAGAGGCCAGTGGTCTATAAAAAAGTCTAGCAAGAATGCCAGCGCTTACTTATTGGGAAGGGAAAGAAAGAAAGTGAAATACATCTTCCTGCCAGATACAGAACATTCTGTTTGACGTCTGGACTCGGCTACTGGAAAATACCAGAACTCCCCCGGCGTGCCTTCGCTCTCGCTTTGAATGCGCATTTGAATTGTGGCACAGACCTCCGAAACAGGGCAACGCACTCTAGAGGGATGTGGAATATCCCCATAGCGACGGGATCACGGAGAAATAACAAATACAGGAAGAGAGAACGCAGAGGCCGCGTGAATACAAGCTGTACAAATCCACAGCTGTTCTAAACTGCGTCTACACTCGGACCAAACACAGTGCATTAGAAGGCATTAGAACGTGTACACACACACACACACACACACACACAAGTAGCAAGAGATATTATACAACAGCTAGATGCTCTTAAATGCTGACCTCTCTCTCTCTCTCTCTGTAAATGTGTGACTATTTCACACCCTCTTCACACCTAACCTTAAGTTATGGCTGCCTCACACTCAAACAAGAGCTTATCAGTGATTGATGTGTCACGTGACACAGAGGTCTGGTAAACACAGATTAGAGAAAGGAAAATGCTCCGGCAACAAGGTACATAATAAGGACACACACCATTAATATCTTCTGACATCAAGGCGCTACGGAAATATTAAATCGGACACCAGGCACAAGTCTTTACTTCGCCGCGGTGTTTGGATCGGACCCGGATCTTAGCAATATCTTTAATCACACCCAAAATCTGTGTAAGGCAACGCCTCCTCTCCTGCAGTCAAAACAAGCGGACTATATCTGTCCCCAGCGAAGTCAAAACAAGGACTGAGACAGATTAGAACCATTATACACTCATCCAAGGCAGCGCCTTAAAGTACAAGAAGTGTGTATTTAAAATAAAAACGTTTTTGTTCAACAGGAGCGTGAGATTTACTACAGCATACCAAATATTCTAATATATTTACCTGAGCGACTTTACTGCGTCCACACGGCTCTCCGTCCTGATTAAAGTGGCACGCTGGACTGCTGATAGCCTGCGTGCGTGTTTCCATACAAGGCAAAGCAGCATTTAAATGATTGCTCAAGCCTGGTTAAATACCACACCTCAACCCAGACCCAGACATTGCAGCAAACCTACACAGACGTGCGCACGCAAGCAGGAGCCGTGATGAGCGTTTAGGGGATTTGGGTGAGAATTTTCGCTTAGCAGTTTCCAGGCCTGAGCCTCAACGAGAGAAGAACGTGAACTGAGGATGAAATCAGGAAGCACATGATGCAGTGATCACATCTGCTTTCCATAATCACATGAATAATCAAATCCTGTACAGACAACAGGATTCTCCTTGTTCCCCCCTCTTTTTTTTTTTTTCTTTTCTCATGCTTCCACTTTCTTTTCTGTCTTCTCACGTTATAGAACAGTCGCTGTACGCAGGGGCTGATTTACAGGAAAAAGGCCGGTGTGAAAGAGAGGGAGAAAGGAAGGCGGGAGAACGCTGGGCAGGAAGGAGAGACGAGAAAACAAAACGGGGACAAATAATGAGAGGCGACGGACAGGCTGAATGAGGCAAGAATGGAATGTGTAACTTCATACTAGTTGAGAATAATGGCTCGGGACACACACACACACACACACACTCTCATTGATTCTTCTCAGTTAAAGGTCAGAAGAGTAGCCTAGAAGTAACAAGAGATTTGGAGGTGCATAAAGCATTTAGTGTGTACCAGATCAGCAGCGCGCTCACACACACACACACCACAATCAGAGGTGGGAGAACAAATTGTCCTAAACCTAATAACACGCAAGATGGAAGAAAAAGAAGAACAACTAGATATGTTCACGTTTTTGAGCCCCGAAGCCCTGAAGGATTCCTCCAATTCCTAAATCATCACCGCTCTGATCTTCACCACCTGGGGCGAGACAAACCGCTCCACATTCTTTACAGTCCTTTTTTTTTTTTCACGATCGTATCGATATGAACCACATGCTACACGCCACATGACATGTTTTATTCTAGCTGTATAAGCACCAATCATGTGTTTTCTATAAAGATATTATTCGGTTCAACATTCCTTGACCTTAAGTGGCTATAATCATCGACGAAGCTGCCTGACAGAGAAACAAGTGAGATGTAGAGCGAGGGATATCACGTGAACAGCCAGATGAAAGAGGAGAGTAAACAGTAGCGACGCAGCGCTTGAACAAACCTGGACAATGGAGCTTTCAGTAGTCCGTTTTACATAAACAAACAAGTTCGGGAGAAAACTGCTGTGCACAGCTGAATGTATGGAACAACATGGATGTAGTTTTTAACACAGACACTTTCCTTCTCCCTCTTGACCTTGAAACCGTAATCCAAAGCTGGTATGAGAGGGGTGTGTGTGTGTGTGTGTGTGTGTGTGGCCTGAAGAATTCCTGAAGCATGATATCAGGACACGGTCATCCTTTAACTCGGTCGGTTAATTTTCTAGACACTTGTCCTATTTTGCAGACTCCCAGATGCTGACCAAGATACCGTCTGAGAATGAGACACAGCCATCCGTCTGTAATTATGACTAATTGTCATGGACGACAAAGCCTTCTTAGATAAACCTCACATTTTACATGTGACTTTAAGCGTAGAGGATTTGGGGCTTTTATTATAGCACAAATAACAGCCTGCGTCTGTCACAAACAGCCCATTAGACGGCGTGTTATAACGATGCCTTGGAAAACATGAGGATTTACTGCGTCCTGTAGTATCAGCAATTATAGGCTTATCTGGGATAAGTCATGACTTAGGACTGGTGTCGTGACTTCATCTCAGACGACTTCAGCTGGAAATAATTTGGCACGTGAAGCTCTTCCACGACATCTAAAACAAAAATCTTTCAGGGTACCGGTACAACACACAACAAAGTGTACAAAAAAAATCATATATACAACATAAACCGGGTACATTAAAAAAAAACAAAAAAAAACAAAAACGCATCGCTGTCATTCCCAAGCAATAAACACGTAACAAACGTCTCACAACCTCAGCACCTTTAGTCTAGTTTGCGTGCAAGCCGTGTACACAGTTTGAAACACTCCCTTTGTGCAACTGTTTGTAAAAGTCCACGCACATTAATCTCCCTTCTCTTTGCTTTTCTCTTTATGAGGCATGTTAAATGTGGTGAAGGGACAGCGTTGCATAGTGACACAAGGAATAAAGGAATAAACAGGTTCCAGAACGGACAGGTTACTGATTAGCCATGAGACACTCTCTTCTGCTCTTCTAATGGGCACGGGTGTAAATGTTTGACTTGTTAAACGTTAAGAGAAAGTCTGCGCCTTTGTTTTGTTTTTTTTTTTTATGCACAACGTGAAGATATATTTCTCTCAGTGCTGTGAAATAAATTACACTGGATTCCAAACGATTGGCTGAGATACAGGTGAACTTAATAGAATGTTAATGAGATAATCGGATAAAATAATATGGAGTTGATGCGATTAAGGCCGGGGTTTATTCCTAGGCTTTAGTATAGACACAGTGAAATTTTTTTTTTTTTCTGTTCATTTCAACATAAATGATATAAATATAAACCTAAATAATCTTAGCTATCATCTCAGATAGTATTGTGCTCCGCAAAGTTTGGAGTTTGGCATTAGTTTGTGAAGTAAGTAAAACTAAACTCTAAACGTGTCTTGGGACAAATGTAAACTCTATATGAAACTCAGTATGTAGTTCAACGCTTTGCTCGTTCAGCTGATGAACATCCTATCTCTTACAGAATTCACCTCTCAGCTATTTCCCTGTACATCCGATGCATATCCTGTTACTTAACTTACCGTAATATTCCTGGAATTTTATACACACTTTGTAAATGAATCCTCAAAGGAACAAAAGGTTCATTAACCAGTAATTCCCAAATACACACTAACAACGGGCACTTTTTTCACTTTTTTCCTCTCATTTTCATTATATGAATAGTGTATATCACGCAAAAAATATATTTTACGAAAAATGATCAGACCCGTGATATTCTTAGCAATTCATGTAAAGCAATAGGCTGAACTTCAACATCCTCTAAATATATTATATTTGCCGCATTTGTTTAGAATTGTACATATCACTAAATAACTGATTTTGTTTCCACTTCCGGTGTCTGAGGTAACGAACTTTATCCAAAGTTACTCACCGCTCTGTTTCCCGCTGTGATATCCGAGAACGTGTACAAGCTCCGAGTGCTGCACATTTTCATTAGGATATAAACTTTTTTTTTTTAACGAAATCAATAAATAAATTCGTATCTGCACTAAAAGCCTTCTCTGTCCGGCTCGATACAGACTCTGCTATGTATACTGGGCTCGCGCAGCGGTGGACTGATAAACGCTGCTTAGCCCCGCCCCTTTCCCCGCCTCTTCACCTACACGGTTTCGGAGCGTCAGTGATTCTCCGCGCGAGACACCGAGAGCGAAACGCACGTGGGATCCACTGACTACATTCCGACTGCGTGAACTCAGTAGCTCAATTAAAAAAAAAAAAACGCGCGTACCATTAAACTCCATAAGTATTGGCACCCCATATGCAAATGACTAAATAATTACTTGCTATTCTTGTGTGTATTCATATTTACTCTTTATATATATATATATGTAAATATTTTTTAAACCTGGGCTTTCCTCTCCCAGTCCAAAAACCTGTGTGGTCACTGATTGATGTCCAGGGTGTTCCCTGACCTTGTTCCCTGAGGCCCCTGTGACAGACTCCAGGTTCCCTGGGCCTCTGTTTATGATAATCTTTAACAGAAAATAGATGGAAAGGTATATGGACATTTAATATGTAAAGTTGTAAGATAATTTAAAAGCAGGGGTGCTTTCTGAAATGTGTGTAAGCTATTAAGAAAAACGCTAATACGTGTGAATTTAGCTATTCTCTTATGTAAGAAGCAAGGAAAGAGAACCTGGCTGTAGACGACTTAGACCTACTTGTATAATAGGTAATAATACACACATACACTGCATATGTTTATTTCAGCAGCAGTAAAATTTCTTACTTCTGCATACTCAAAACTCGATATATAGAAGATAACTGCTAGTGCGATGAGTGCCTCTTAATAAAAAGTCTAGGACAATCATGTGAGTTGTGTTTCAGCTGAATGCCACACCTGACAAACTATGTAAGCCTCAGTAACTTGGAAACATGGGTGTGGAAATCTTTAGCACATTAAGTTGTACCTCAGATATGTGCGCTCCTTTCGAAACTCCAAGTTGCACAGCCATCATGTGGGAATGCGGTCCTGCTTTAAAAACCGTCGTCCTCATGCAATGCCGATCGTCTCTCGGCATGTTTACAGTGTTAAACCTTAACACGCACAGTATTTCAGACATAAAGCGAACCACACGCTAAGATGTTCAGCCGATGATGTTCTGAACGGAGAACGCTGCAAGTTCAAACCTAGAATACTTTGAAACCTTTCGCCTAGACGCGAGTAAAATCAAATACTTTTTGTAAATAGTAAATTTTTCTATTTACTATTTAACTTGATCGTAACTATGAAATACTTTTTGGAAAGCTCAGCCTACGCCTGTATTTTAAGTGATGATAATGACACAATCAACAGCAAAATCCATTAATAGTCCTAAACTATGTATTGTGACTAATGCAATCCATGTTAGTGACACTAATAGCACTACTACATGTTACTAAAACAAAACAGATGCACAACAACATTTTTTTTTTTTTTTTTTTTTTTGGCACGCTCTACCACTCCCTCACACACCTCCTTACATCATTACATTTGACACTCTCCCACCTTTTTAATCAAAGGAACTGGAATGAAAGTTATGTGTAAATTGACACACGCTCAAAGCATCACAATAAGTCACTCCTGCTTTTTATTTCACACATGACATCAGGGACACATTCTTTCTTTCCCATTCTCTAGAAAAACCCAACCTTTCATGAAAACGTGCGTGTAGCAATTCTACAGCAAAAGGTTCAGAGGATATAGTGATATGTTTTAGAAACGGGAAAAAGAACATTTTCTTATCTTAATGTCTCGCCGTCTTTTGCACTCACGGTGCACATGAGCTAGACATTAATAAACTGACTCATTTTTTTATTTAATCTTTGTCAATGTTGTAATGTTTAGTTTACTTAAGTAGCTAAAAAGATGTAATAGGCAGCCCACAACTTGTCCAAAACTCCAGACAGATTTGCAAACACAACTAAGATTGAGAACACCTGCTTAAGTATTGCTGTCTGTTTTCTTTAGGATTCTAATGACTTTATAGCTTAAAAACCTTAAACCTTTAAAAATGTGAGAAGGGTTAGAAATGTCTGACAAGATGTGTCCCGAGTAGATCAAATTCAAAAAACAAGAAAACATCTATCTATCTATCTATCTATCTATCTATCTATCTATCTATCTATCTATCTATCTATCTATAGATAAAAGGTGTGATTGGTCTAGCTATTAATAAAAAAGAAAATTAAAAAAACAGTAAATTATGTGATTATCCACCTGTGAAGATTCCTTTAAGGGTGTTTACTTTGAAACATATTTTGGTGCCAGGTTCTTTGTTATTTCTTGAGAGAGAGAGAGAGAGAGAGAGAGAGAGAGACATGCCAATAAATCCCACTTGAATTCAATAGAATTGAGAGCGAACTAAAGTTGGTTTAATGAAATCTCAAAACCTTTACAATCTCTACCTTTACAGTCTTTACAAACCTTTACAATCTCTAAATAGCCGAAATATCGCTGACAGCGTTGGAAAATAAAACCTCAATGTTTTTTCTCTTTTCCCTGGAAACATTTTTTTATCGCACTATACACAGACAGCAGGTATTTCCGCTGATCTTGTCAAGGTTTTTTTTTTTTTTATTATTATTATTATTTATTTTTTCTCCCAAAAATCCCTAGAGCTGTTGTGGCTTCAGTTCCCAGTAAGTCCTACAACACAACACACCTCACGCAACCGATAGCAAAGCAGGCAGGTATGAACACGCGCACATAAATCTCTGTGTAGCAGCACATCTGGCAAATATCACGATTCTCAGACCTTTAAAAGCCGTCTGAGGATCTTAGTCATATAATCCGACGAACAGCGACTCTGTGAAAATTAAAAATGACGTAACACAAAACGAAAGGTTAATAAAAGGGAACAAGTAGTAATAAGTAATCAGTTTACAATACAGCACAGGAAGCACACACACACACCTGGTTCCTCTCCTGGTTTCTTCCTTTACTAATTAAGGGAGTTTTTCCCTCATCACACACCTCACACTTAGACTATTAATCTTGTGTTTTCTTGTATAATATTCAACCCTTTGTATTATGTTCCATTGGTAAACACGCTACACAAAATAAAATTGAATTTTATTTTTTCCTCTTTTTAACGAGGAAGCTTTGTGTAATTACGCTTTGAACACGGTCTTTATCAGTTCCAAGCCATAACAGAGCTTTTACGTGGGACTGTGGCGCCCCCTAACGGGAACAAATGCAGAGCTTTTAGCTCAAACGCTGTATTGTATGCAGAGCTCATGTTTTGTTTCTCTCCGTGAGAAACCTACAGCTTGATAGATACATCACCGTCACACCCATTGAACACGTCGTTATTGGGGTTGCTGTCAGTTCATAGTTCAAATTTGTTCCCAAGTCAAGAAGCTTTTATTTATTTCAACCGCATACAGCTGACGCAGTAGAGCGGGGTTAGAAAACAACGTCATCACGGAGATCACCGGAACGTGACGTTAGAGCGTCTTAAAACTAAAGCTACAGCATATAATGACATTTTCTACTATGGTGTACTTCAAAATAGCCTAAGGAACAATCACAGATAGGTGTGACGGTACGACTGTACGATACTTTCAGCCTCGCTGTGCACATACCGGATAGACGAAAATAAAACTGCTGTGGTCTCGTTTCTCTCGCTATTAATTATTAAACTCCAGAGAGATTTGTGTCCATTGTACTGTTCCAGTAATTCAACAATTCTACACCGTTAGCATTTTAAAATGATAGCTTGACTAAAAGCAACATCAACAAAAAATGCATGATGTCACATTAAGCCTCAAATTAGGGTGACTTAATACATCAACAGACAGAGAGACAGACAAACCGTCTGGCTGATGACACACACATTATAGATGTGGAATGGACAAACTGATCCATGGAGGCCTCACCTTATACAAACCACATGATTTAAAGGAGCTTTTTTCCCCCTCTAACGTCTCGCAACACACCTTTCAGAGTCCATGTTTCGACAGGTCCGAGGATTTTAACTGTTACCGCTGATCTGATCGGTGTTTATTTTAAGCGTTTGAATGTTTACATTTTCGTTAAATCTACGTAAATACTTTTAAAATAAATGTTGACGTCAAAGTAAAAGAAAAAAAAATAATAAGCGCAACAACAACATGCACGTGTTTAAGATTTATTTTTCATAAAAATATATGTAAAAATACAAAGTCATAGATTTAATGGACATTTAAAAGCATCAGGTTTTACCGGTCTATGTTTCAGCTGTACAAAGAGAGATCAAGCACCGTAACATCGTAAAACTCTTTCGCTGATTGGTCGAGTGGAACAATACGCTATTTCTACAAAAATACATCATTATACATACACACCAATTTGTTCTTTGATACGATGGTCTAAATAGATCTAAGAAGTTGATTAGATTTGAGAAAACCATTGGCTGGAAATGCTTAGGTCAAAATAACGGGACGTGTATTAAAACTCGTAACTCGTATACTTTCATACCGTTAATTTACTTTAGTCGTGTCTTTTAGTAAATGTGAGTGAACTGAGCATGTGTAGTAGCTCTTTGTCTTAAAAAAAAAAAAAATAAAATAAATGATCAGTGCATTTTCTATGGAAAGCTTCAGCACTCTCAGGTCCTGTGTACCGTTCTTCCATTTAGGTTCCGTGATATCTGTGGGGTTTTACAGAGCTCAGATGTGTACCGTGGAATTATGGGATATCTCTAACCTTAACCTTATTCATATATGAAGAATCAAGCACGTTTAATTTCTCTCAGTTAAAGCTGATAAAGGCACAGTATTCTGTAGCTCTGCAGATTTCTAAATTACAGCCCCGTCTTACTAAGGCATGTGCGATAGTATCTAAATCGAATCGAATCATCCCTACACCAGTCGATGTTTTTATTTGCAGCCTTTTGTTATCGGCTGCGTGTCTCTAAACGGTGTAGAGATGACTACGATCTTGTGTTAGTTACTAAACTGACTCCTGGTTTAGCTATGCTCATATAATAGTTTAATATCAAAGTTTCCAAGTGATCTTAAAATTGTATTACGTTTTATATATACACACACACGTGTGTGGCCAAACATTGATATTAAAGTTAACAGATGAATATATGGCGACTCCTTGTGAATTTCCTTAATTCTTAGCTAAAACTGAGTCATTGATTTTGTAGCTAAGTTACAATTATGCTGGACAGCTAATCAGATAACTAATCAGATTACATCACTAGGACTATAGTAGATGTAAGTGCAAACTACACGACACTCTGAACTAAGGAATTTGACATTGAGCTTGTTTTGTATGTTATTCCGCCTCTTCATACGGCTTGCTCAATTCGGTCTTCCGGTATTTACGACGGAGCCTCTGATTCCACCTCTGTGTCGCGCCATTCCTCGTTCATTGAAAGCTCGTTTCAGCCAAATCGTCCAAGAGTGACCTTCTCCTGGAATCTCCGGCTAGCAGGAGCTGGTCTGTAGATTGCTCTCTGTGAGGATGGAGGTGATCGTGGACGAGTCGTACAGGCTGTCGTCGTCGTCGTCTGAGCTGAGACCCGGAGATCCCACCGAGATTAGTCGGGCTTGTTGGACCTTCCTCCTGAAGATTTAGCACAAACACAACAGTTTAGACATTTCTGCATTTGTATACTGGGGGAAAAAAAAAGCAGGCAAAGCACAAGCGTTACGATCGCTGAAAAAGTCTACAGAGTGCAAGACACCTGACCTCTAGGTGAACACTGCCCTCTGCAGGGATGAATAAGTAACTACATGCTACAGCGATATTATTATTATTATTATTATTATTGAACCGCTAGAAAAATCATTATAATACTGGTGTGAAAAACTTAAATGAGCTAATGAAGACTTGCATCCTTGCCCCTAGTGGTGAAGCAGAGGCTATTAT
>JAOTRN010000046.1:24501654-24511684 GCA_028566695.1 Bagroides melapterus
TTGCTGATTGGACAATTGAGATGTCCAGGAGGCATTCCTATTAAAGTGGCAGTGAGTGAGGTTTAAGAGTGCAGTAAGCCCAGCATCATTTACATGCTTATTGGTGATCTCCATAGCAACGCTCTTCTCATTGTTACAGTCCCGGGATTAGTCTCACCTTATCAGAGCACTGTGGTGGAATAAAGTGACTGCACATTGTAATCCTTCTCCTGACCTTGTTCTCTCTCTCTCTCTATTTCCTCCTGCTCTCTCGCTCTCTCACACATTTCTTAATCAATGTTTAATCATGTTCCCTACTCTTTCCCTTTCATCTCTTCACCACCCTCTTCACCTTTTTTTTTTTATTTATTTTTTTTTTTTTATAATTTTTTTCCTTTTGTTTCCTCCCATTTTCCACATGCTCCAAATCCCTCCACGCCCCCCCCTCACCCCTCTCTCTACCACAGGTAAGCGAGGACTGGAAATACGTTGCCATGGTAATCGATCGCCTCTTTCTCTGGATCTTCGTATTCGTGTGCGTCTTTGGCACAGTGGGGATGTTTCTGCAGCCTCTTTTTCAGAACTCATCCAAGGCCGTCATCAACACGCCTGGCTGAGCAACGGGACATCCCCAAGTCTCGGGATGGAGAGAGGAGGGAGGAACGAGGGCTCGTGCCACGGGGGAACTGAGATGGGCTCGTGTCTGACTCTAGGTTTCTACGGAGACCTTTTTTTGGACTATCTAACAATCGGTAACCACGCATTTTTATTAAGAAGGCGATGCACCTCTCATCCAGTACCCTCCCTCGTCTCTTTTGAGCGACACGATAAACCAATCAGGGAGAGAGCACACTTCACTCTGCCAGCCAATCAGTGTTAATCTCTGCAAGCAGCCTGCTATTGAGCCACATCTTCACCCACGAGCTCCGCCGTGTGACAGCTAGAGCGCATACGGCTTCCTCAAGACACCAGTGACTGCTGATTCCTGTGGGAGAATTGGGTTTAAGTTTTCAAGTCGTTTTTATTTTCTAACAATTTTCCAGTACGATGAATTTTTCCTGATCATATCCACATGCTATAGGGCGTTGCACGTACAAAGTCCAATGTCAATGTTTCATGTTTAGCCTTTGAGACATTACCGTACGATCCTCCTAACATTACCAGAACGTGTTTTAAATACGTGACGGTCGCGTTCCCCTTTTCCTTTTCTTCTCTTCTGTACACTCTCGTTTGTTTCTTGTGCAGCTCTAACATGTGTTGAAATTTGTCAGGAATGAATTTTTGAGAGCACACAGCGTATTATTAACATTTATGAGACTTGGCTGTGCTGGTGGTGGTGGTGGTGGTGGTGGTGGTGGTGGGTAACATTACACTCCTGCACTATGTTTGTACCATAACCTTACCTGCACCGCTGCCATCCTCACCATTCAGCTGTATTGCTTTCATCTCCTCCCTCTATTTGATCCCCATTTTGCCTTACAAAATGACAATAGAGCGAAATCCATTATAAATCTTGTCCTACTCCGTATCATAAACATGAATTTTGAGTCTGTATGAATTTTAATCACTCCCATGCCTGTGATGTGTCGATTAGGGTTGGCTCAAAGCAAGCCTTTTCATCAGGGTGGTTTTTCCACAATAATAAACCGGTAACTTTTTATTTATTTATTTCTTTTTAAACCTGAGGATGTCCTTAGATTCTCCCACATATATATTTCTCTTCTTGTCTTAGGGATACAAGGCCATGTTTCCATTTCTATAAAGTATCCTTATCCTCTTTAAATGACTAAAGGAAAATAAATATCTTTTCTGTTTTATCTACATTAGCAACAAATACTTGCCAAGAGATGTTATGCTGGCAAATAAAGATGCACCTCTATGCATAATTTACACACACACACACAGACGTGCACACAGACACTTCCCAGATTTACCTTTATTCCTCTGCCTGACCCCTCACTTTATCTTAACCTGTTAAATAAAGGCTGGAGGTTCATTAATTATTAGTGTGTGTATCTGATTTATGAACACGTGTCTACTTTTTGAATCATTTTCATTATGTTCAGTTGATTTAAGACTGTTAAACACTTGGATTACTCTGAAGTTTAGTTGAGTATTAAGATAACGACTTTTATGGTTGCCAGATTTTCTTGAGCGGAATCCTCCATGACGAGTTTTTCATCAGAATCTAGAGCACCACCTTCAGAAACAATCAACCATCATAGACAGCGTTAATGTTTTCACTCATTTATGCTGCTCTTCTGTGGGATTGGACCAGACGGCTCCCTTCTGCAAGGATCAGCCTTGGACACCCATGGACCACTTTTGGTAGGTACTAACCTTCATCCCAGGAGCATCTCACAAGACCTGTGTGTTTTGGAGATGTTCTCTCACCTGGACATTAGTTTGGCCCTTTGTTAATTGCTCAAATCCTTACAATTTAATCTTTTTTTTTTTTTGCTTCCAGCAGTGGTGGATCAAGTGGTTAAGACTCTGGGTTGTTGACTGGAGGATCAGGGTTCAAGCCCCAGCACTGCTAAGCTGCTACTGCTGGACCCTTGAGGAAGGAACTTAACCCTCTCTGCTCCAGGTATCATGTCTGACCCTGTGCCCTGACCCCATCCTCCAAAGTTGGGATAAAATAGATGAGCAGTCTCGAAGCCTTTCTATTCTTCGAGACTGCTCATGTATGATCTAATGTATCCCACCCCTTAACAGATATATAAATAATAATAATAATAATAATAATAATTGTTACTCGCCTTTTATTATGTTATGGTGCGTATGCCGCATTTGGTGTCAAATAACAGACTTGGGTCAAAAATCTGCTTTAATTTGATTGGGTTCTCAATTTTTTTAGTTATTATTATTATTATTTTTAATTATTTAGATTATTTAAATATATTTGAAATTTATTTCAATTTTTTTTAATTGCTTTCAGACTTCTGGGTTTAAATACACTATTTATATTTTATTGCGTAATAATAATCACCAACAAATTAAATTAATCTGAATATTATTTAAAACAAAAATATAAAAGTTACGTTACGATCGTGTTGGGTTTTTTTTTTTTTCTTTTTTTTCCCCGTCACCTGGTGCTTAACCGTAGCTTCTGCCTGATCGTCGTACAGGACAAAGTCTTACAGCGAATAACACGGTGATGTTAAAATGTGATCTTTATTATCATGTCGATCATGTGCTTCTACAATCAACAGACACAAAAAAAAATGTTTAATAAAAACGAAAGAAAAAAAAAAGTTACGATATACACGTATTCGACAACATGCACAAATTCGTTTTGCTCTCGTGTGTATTTTACTTCCGCATGGCCACCGATAGATGTGTATGGTGGTGTTGGTGTGTGTAGATTGGTGTACACATATATATCTCCAGCTAGCTTTTTCTCCTTTATTTCAATTAGTGGTTAGAATCAGCATCTAATCCTTCTTAGGATCTTTCTCTGTATTGTACTCCTGGAAGAAGTCGTTACAGGCGACGGTGAGCGCTCCGACTAGGATGACGAACTCTGTAAAGTCCACCTCACCGTCATTGTTCGAGTCCAGGTCACCCATCACCTTCTCTACAGCGTCCTTGTCCTGTGCATTCTGTTCATGTGACAGCTCCACTTAATCAACATATCGAATGCTATTTTACAGCTACAGTACGCAATAATAAAAGGGATATTTGGAGAATTATGATCTTCTTACCCCGAGATAGTTTCCTAGCTCCTGGGTAAGTAAATCTTTCAACTCGCTCTTACTGAGTGTGTATTTGTCTCCTTCGTTACCGGAGTATTTGTGGAAGGTCTGGATCATCAACTGCATGGCGCTCTCCAGGGTGGAAGCGTTCTCTGAGTTCAGGGTTGACATTCTGCGCGAGGGGGAAAAAAAAATAAAAACAGTAATATTGCTAGCCGGTGGTAAAATCGGCTCAGAGAATTGGACTCAAAAGATGATTTGTGCCGAATTGTAAACAGGAGCGATAGGGTCTGATGCTGCTAGAGGGAGACTTTAACTAGATAAGGGAAATGTGAGCTTGCTGATAAGAGTGAAATTCTAAACTGAGAAAACACACTGAACTTAGAGAGCAGGAGAGGAAACTACAGGCAGAGTGTAAGATGAACTCAGCTTAAGCTTCACTGCACTGAGGTCAGATAAGAAGTCTCTCTCTCTCTCTCTCTCTCTCTCGCTCTCTCTCAAATATACATACAGCCAGCAATCAAGCCTCATCATTATTGCATCCCGACGAGTATATATATTACTTATACTAATATTGCAATTTTATAGACAATAATATTTATTTAAATTAGCATTGTACCAAAGTATCATACATTCTACTGAATATTAAAATATTTCAGAGCAGTCAATAATCCCATGTGGTTTCAGTGATCAGTAAATATTTCTATGCGATCATTAAATTTTTGTTTTTTTTACCCTGAACCAATTACTTTCATATATAACCTTATCTGACTGATTTCTATCTATAAATATAAATGTTCACCATCCATCCATCCATCCATCTATCCATCCATCCATTTACCTGAGTGAGAACAAAGTGCTGCCTTCACTTTCGTTGAAGAAGAAGAAGAGAAGTTAGTGGCTGTGTAAGGGAAGTAGGGGAGGTGTGTGTCTTATATACCGCTCTTGCCCTCCTCCTCCTCCTCTGTCTCCTTCTGTCCATCCTTTCAATACCTCAGCCCACCTGTCACTGTTCTCTCCTCCCTCTCTGTTTACACTCCTTCATTCATCCTACGTTCTCAGTCTCTAAAGACCGAAAACACATCATTAAATCATAAGGCTCGGATCGCAGGCTCGTCTTTATTTTCCATCGCTACTACTGCTGTAAATAGATCGCTCCTTATATGGAAAGGGCAAACGTCACTTCCATCAGGGACACTACGGTGTAGTTATACATTCCCGCACTTGTCACATTAAATTTTCACAATGGTGATAGTGCAGCATGCTGATCTAAATGATTAAGTGCTGTAATCGATGTCTTAATCACAGACATCACTATTCAACCCAGGCCATAAAAACGGTAAAGAAAGTTCGGGTTCATGTTTAATAATTCCGTGTAATTTGGCTATGTTACTGACGTTTTATTCATGACATCTAACAAATCCAAAACTCCTCTCCTATAAAGTCCCACCGTGATATAAAACAAGGCAAAAACACACAAACTGTACAGATCAGCTGGTGGTTAATTAAAGAGTTGTTTATTATGATGAGATGGTAAGAAGCGATCAGGTTGCAAGAAAAGATTTGAAATACAATACAAGTGTCTGTTTTTGCTCGCACGCGTTTAAGCTCGCGCGCGCATACGTACATATGTACTAAAGTAAAATCTTTATGCTAACGAACAAATTAGCCATGTATAGCATCACTGCTACTACATTTTTACGGAGTAACAGTTGTCTGGATTCTTCCCAGTCGCTGTATAAATTGTTTATTGTCGCTCGTAACTCGATAACGAATACGTCATATTGTTTACTGTAAGGTCAAATGTTCCGTGAATATCATCTGCTAATAACTCGGCAGCATAATACAGCATAAACGCAGCCTCTCGCTCTCTGTTTTATAAAAAAAATGTAAACGATTAGTTACCCTATTTTGTTAGGATTAGTTTGTTTAATTTAATTTAAAAAAAAAAAAAAAAAAAAAAATGACCCAAACTTCATACAGCGAACTAAGCAGAGTCAAACAACTAGATGTTGGACCTTTTTATTTCCATGCAATATCTCCATAGTACAAAACAATATTGAAAGTTATTGAGGCATCAGTGCTCAGTACAGCTGTGCTGCGTTTCTCATAGGACTGGGAATGATGGCTGAGAATGGTTGTAAATTAACACTGGATAACATTTAATATCCACAGGATTGTGTTAGTAATTGACGTCAGTATTGACTTAGGCAGCTATATATATTTAAAAAAAAAAAAAAAAAAAAAAAGCATAGAAAAATAAATTGATGGCACACACATGGCTTGCTTTGCTAGTATTATAGCAATATTGGAGTACAAAAATGGTGAAGTTGGCCAGCTGTTGAACGTCTTAGTTGGTGGTGGTCTGAGTTTTAGCTTTACTTTCGCTCAATGAATTAGCCAAGTAGCCGATCAGGGTCATGTACTCCTGGAAGCTGACCTTCCCATCCTGGTTCTCATCCAGGCCTCGCATCATATCCTTCACAGCCGATGAGCTGTCTGTGTCCTTTGTCAGAGAACAGAATTAATTAGTAACTTAATGTCATAGCTCTCATTAAAATTACAAAGAAGAGTAGAGACAGAAGACCAGGGATTACCAGAAGAATTATCTAAAGCACTGTTACGGCTACGTAGAGTTTAAAGAGCAATGTGCAGTGGTATGGAAAAGTCGGAATCAAAATCCCAATGCGTTGGTAATGTCAGGATTTGTGTTTTCAGTCCTTAAGCAAAGGAACTATATAGCTTTAAGATACACTGTTATTTGTCTCCCAGGCCTGAATTTCAGGATGCCAACTTACAGACATGATGTTCCCCAGTTGACGCTGGACCAGCTTTTGGAAATTGTCCTTGTTGAGACTTTCTTTCCCACGGGCCGAACTCACGAACTGTCCAACTACAGTCTTGATAGCTGATTCCATGTCTAGTGCAATACAGAGAAGAGTAAATAGGTAAATATGAGGTTAAAGTAAAGCTTCTTGTTTTGTTTTGTTTTTTTTGTTCATTTTTGATCCTTGTTTTAAGATAAATAGTGACTTGTGTTCGAGGTAATAAATTAGTTTCAGAGAATGTTTGACTGGATATTAACAAAAAAATTGGTCTACAATAAATTCACTTCACAAAAACCTTTAGAGAGAGAAAACTTCGAGAAAGAAACGGTGCATAATGTTCCTTGCAGTTGTTATGTGAGCCGTCACAGTCACGGGTGCTAAGCAATTTGACTGTTGGGGGAAATGGAGTAATTAATAATAAAGAATAGTAAACAATACAAGTAGAAGTAAAATAATAGTAGCTATTAAGCTGGTAGCTAGTAGTTATAGTGACGATATACTGGCAAAATCTGGTATAATGTGACGTCTGTTAATAATATTCATGTTATTAACACTGTCATTTGTGAAAAAAGTAAGGAACACAATTCATTTTAAAATGTTCTGCATTGTTTGTGTGCTATAATTGTGGTTTT
This sequence comes from Bagroides melapterus, assembly GCA_028566695.1. Classification (NCBI taxonomy): domain Eukaryota; kingdom Metazoa; phylum Chordata; class Actinopteri; order Siluriformes; family Bagridae; genus Bagroides; species Bagroides melapterus. Next base: position 24,508,792 of record JAOTRN010000046.1, read on the forward strand.
CCGTAGTTGAGCTGGAAAACTTGTTGAGACAGGATGCACTGGCTCATAACTGTGTCCTCTATTTTCATTTCTACCACTGATCCTCGCCATTACCAGTAAATTCGGTAACTAGGTCATAGAAATGTTTTTGTTTGTGTCATCAAGATGGACGGCAAAGCTTTGGTGTTTTTTTTTTTTTTGTTGTTGTTGTTTTTTTTATATAAAATGTTTCCTGTCCACTTGTGTCTGCAGCATGTCAGGTCTAGTCGCGCTACTTGCGAAACCTCTCCTCCGATACTTTTCCTAGCACACCTCGGTAGCTTTCTCCACTATTCCATATAAATGGAAATAATTGGAGCTCGACTGTGCCTGTTCCTACACTACTGTTTAGAAGAAACGTTGGTGATCCAGTGGTTTCTGTCACCGAGGAGTTCCCTTGCCTAACTTGAGCTATGTGGACGTAATCTTCATGGCCGTTAGGTGGGCCGACGTTGTGTTGTTTATCCTGATTCCCTACCTCTAACATGACATGCCGTGATACAAGACGTTTCTCCTCCTCAAGGGGATTACTTAGAGGCCTTTCGACCTGGGAAGTCTCCTCTGCTGATACCTGGGGGTCAACTTACACTTTCTCCAGGGTCTACAGAGTTAACGTTGAACCTTTAAAGTATTATGATAAACAACAAACAATTCCAGTTAGTCCCGAGGTGATTCGCCACAGCCCCTGGTGATTAAGATGGATGCCAGACGTGTGTTTTGTAACGAGGGATCGACGGTTGCCCGAGGTCCCTTGACTTTCAGATCCCTCACTAACCAGAGAGTTTGCAGTGAAAGCTGTATAACTGTGCTTATATTAATTGCAACGCTACATGCACAAGCACAGCTGACGCTCACCATTTCTGGAGTGTGTTAACAGAACCACAGTGACACATGTAACTAGATTTGGAGCTTAGCGGCTGCAGGGAGGCTAGTACATGAAAACTGAGAGACCGGAGGAGTTCAGTGATGCTAGAATAGTTAAGAAGCCTGATGGAGGTTGGAGAAACGCTCAGTGAGTCCATCCTGAGACACAATAGAACCTGTGATCTTGGACGGACACTCTATCCTCTTGGGCCACCGGCATGGTATGAGCTCGTATTACTTGAGGGATTGCCTGTTGCCTGTCTGTTACTGTCTCACACACACTCGCACACACCTACACACTTTGCCTACTTTGGCACTCCTCCCTGGAAGAAAAAACCACACTCACTTCTTACCTCAAACACACACACACACACACACACTCAAGACATAGAGACTTCTTCATATCTTTATTACATCCATTAAATATTAAGGAATAGCAAATAATTTATTCTTTCGTTTAGTTTTCTTTTGCATTTCATTTACCTTGCCCTTCCAAAGGCATTGTGAGCTAAGTAGAAGCCCAAGGAGATGCACAAAAGACTGAATTATGGTCTCTCGCACACGGCTAACAAGTAGACATGGGTTAGGGTTAGAATAAGATATCACACTGAATATGATCAACTCGTATCTTAATAGAAGTTGCAATTCCTAGAAATTCAGAAACTTACAACAATAATACTTTGTTGTTTTTGCAATACACTGAAGCCATTCGGGATTGAGATTAGCTTCCGTTTCCTTTGGTAGCTTCAAGACACCTTCGGTAGGCGACCAACTAAATGTTAGCTGAGCAAAAATACAGAAATAGTCTTAAGATAAGTAAATATTTGGTTGCATATCCTTTGGTCACAGACCTTTTGTTGCACGTATCTGTTTCTTTGTGAATTCAAGATTTCGGGAGGTTGTTGATAAAGACACTGACTGTTGTGTTTGGGTTTTTCTTCACAGCTCTCGAGTTATTATGTTCCTTGGATGAACTGTTCACTGTCTGGTTGGACACCAGTAGTTTGTTTCTCTTTCAAGACATTACACATTGTTGTCCAATGCTTTTTTTTTTCCTAGCTTCAGAATGGATTCCTTTTCCTCCATAGGCAGGTCTCCGGTCTTCATGTTTGTATATCCTTTTTAACATCAAATGCCGTTTTCACAGGAGAAACCCGCATATCTGGATATTCAGAGTTATTGAGAGTCTCACAGGGTAACAAGTCAACTTGGAAAAAGCAGTGGGTTCCTTCAAAAGTGTGTTATATGTTCAAACATGTTCTAAGCACACTTCGATGAAGAAATCAGGAAATGAAAAATGTTCATTCTTTTATCTCAAACCCAGATGTCTTCAGTGTATAATATAGCCAAAAGAATCGGCTTTGTTTTTCCAATACTTTCAGAGGGGAGTGTGTCCATCAATGTTCACGAAGCACATGCACACACACGGAGTTGGATAACACTTGTGTGTGTGTGTGTGTGTGACACAGGGCAGGTAGTAATCTTATAGTAACTTAGGTAAAATTCCACCTAACAGACGTACCACGTGAAGACAAACGCCAAGCGATTAACATTAACACGACGTAGCAGTGCCTGCCAATTACTGCTGCACCTCTATTAACCTAATTAGAGTCAGCGAACATACAGAGGGTAAAAAAAAAAAAGAGAAGAAGAAGAAGGCAACCAGAGACACTAGATTCATCTCAAGCACCGATCGTATCAGCAAGCCTGGAGCGCATTATTTAAAGATGCGCAGGAAAAAAACAAAAACCTGCACAATGTGTTTACTGTGGCTGTGAGATGGTGTCATAGTTCTTGGCTGTTTGATGTGAATGGGTGTCATGCAAGCAAGTGACACTTACAAATGGTATACTTATAAATAATTACTGTGTATACAAAAGCAGGCACGAGGCCAGACAAAGCCAGTAAACTTAATCAGGATGACTGATCACTTCCATATTAGCCATTTAGCAGGAGACGCACTACTTATCTTGTAATAAAAAGATAAAGCTTTTAAATCTGGGCAGAATCG
>JAOTRN010000046.1:24531904-24544029 GCA_028566695.1 Bagroides melapterus
CACAGAGCGAGTGTTAAACTTAATTCAGTTGTTAGATACGTCAATACCGTGTACTTCACACAACTGAAGGCAGCTTCTTTATACGCACACAATTAAGTAGGGTTTCTTTAGCTAGTGAATGTTGAATAATTAGACATGCCTACCTTCTCATTACACTGATGTGCGAGCATCAGGTCGAGTACGCGTATAGGTACATGCCGTAGGTCTACAATTAATGACTCAGAGCTCTAATAACCTCTTCTACTCCATCAATCAACAGAAAGGGACTGTGCATGATACAGCAGGATAGTGCCATAGTAGTGTGTGTGCGCGTGTGTGTGTGTTTATTCTGGCCAATTTATTATATATTTGTATATATTTGGGCTGGAGTACAAATATCATGGAGCAAATGTAATTATATATATATATATTAAAAAAAAAAAAAAAAAATGGAAACAATGGAATAATATTTTTTCTTTTCTTCAACTGGCAGAAAATGCTTATTTATTTATATATATATGAGGCCAGTACTGGTCCCTTTCCATTGGTTAATGGTGAGGCATAGATGAGATGAGCTTTAGGAATAAAGTAATGAAACTATATGGATGGATACGTGATAAAAGATTCAGTGCCTGGAGATACAAGGTAAGGTATCAGTCCAGTCAGTACCGTGTTCTCCACAGTACACGTCACGTCACACGGCTTGTTTCTTCAAGTTTCACTGTAAGGCCCTTGTCAAAAAAATCTGAGCGCTACTTCGCTTATGTGGGATCACGTGTGAAGACCGAGATAACGCCTCAGCACATCTCATAATGATAACTGCCTGTCTATCACAATGCACAGCTGACGTCACGCTTTATTCAGTATTATATTCATACTCCTTTTACTTAAATTGAGATTTTACCTTAAACACGATACTGTGCTATGTCACGTGAACATCTTACATCTTGACAATTCGGTCGTTAACAAGTGAAACTGAAGAATCAGCCACGTTCAAGCGACACGCCAATCAGAGTAATCGTTACCCGCTAATATCTAATTAAAAGAGAACAGGCATGCAATACGGTCACTCCATTCAGCACCTCATTAGTTACCCAACCACACACGCACGCACACACGCACGCACACCCTACCGTCATCCAGATCCATGAGAACACCTGCAGAATAATACAGCCCTGTCTCAGCAAGCCCTTAAACTTGACCAGCAAATAATTCATGACTTTATAGATCAGACTCTGCAGTCCGCTATAAATATTTTACCAGAGAAGAACATGGTTCCCAAGCCCAAGAGGATGAGCGCTCCAAAAATGCACTTGTTCAAAGTGAACCCGATGTCTCCATCTCCATCTCTTTCTCTCTGTGGATGTCTGAGCTGCTCTTCCTCAGCCTCATCCTCTTCCTCCTCCTCATCTCGATGGTACAGAGGCGGAAGGACCGAGACGTTCCTCCTTCTTAGTCCGTCGCCTTCGTTCGCCGTCTCTTCTGGCGTACGATCTGTATGGAAAGAGATATGCCTCTTTATGCTTCTACGGTACGTTCACTTGCTGACTAAAATATTAGGAACATCTATAATCCCTGCAAACTAATTCTATCATTCTCTAATCAACCAATCACGCGGCAGCGGCTCGTATAGAGTGGTTACTTCAGTAAATGTAGCCTGCCGTTTTTTTTGTTTTCTGCACCATTTGGTGTGTGTGGAACAGCCAGAAGTTTTATAATGCTCGGCATGAACATCAACTCTAGCTTTTTCGTTACTGCCGTACGATCGGCTGATTAAAGAACTGCACCAATGAGTAGATGGATTCAAGGTGCTAGCTCCCTTCACGTAAAATAACGTATGATCCGTGTTGCTTTTACGTGTCATCAGTCAAAATGCGGTGTCAGGGAGATTAAAAGCCGGGTATCAGTTTAAAGCAGATTAGTGTTTCATTCGTCAGACATATCACTGCACACTGAATTTAAGCTCTGCTGTAGCGACGGCTGGCTTTGATTCCAACTGATTAATGCATCATTAGTATAATTATCTCAGCAAGCGGCACTTCTCCACGCTGAATCTCGCTCCCCACCACAACGCTCAGTGGATTGAGGCTATGCTCTTATACCGACTTATACCGACTTTCGCTAGATCCGGTTCTATTTCTGGAAATCCTCAGGGCTCCTGAAATCAGTGTGCCTGTGCAGCCGTTCCACATCCAGTAGACACCCAGTTTCTCGAGTTGTTATGAACGACAAAAGCCTTGAATACGTGATGTTTAACGTCGTGTCACGTGGCCAGTACGTTTAAAGTACAAATATTATGGAGCGGCTATAATATAATGGGATAATATTTTTTTTCTTTCGGGTCTTGTTCAAATGAGATGAAATAAGTTTACTAATCTTTACTTTCGGTGTAGGAGGGCAGTTTTTACAGCGTGGCACAGACAAGATGCACAGACGTAGATCAGCAACTGTCTCATACTTCAGTGCTGTCTAATGCAGAACACGTCGAGCTGCCTGGCGACATTCAGTCATGCAACGCCTCAACACTCCATACCAAACCTCTCGATATCTGTCACGCTCCAAAAAGTCCGGCAACCCAAACTTAAAGAAGAAAATATCCAAAAAAAAGAGGATGTGATCTTTTTTGTGTTGGATTTAGTGTATCTGTAAAACTTGGACATTTGTGGTACATGACTCATTTCTCACCTTCTCTCAGAGTCTTCCTCTGCTCACCCTTCTTTTCCCTGTGTGAAATCCCCTCTTCTTCTTTTTCTTCTTCTTCTTCTTCTTCTTCTAGAGCTTCAGGAAGTGAAGAGGACCCACAGGAAGGGCTGATGTGTGTGTAAGAGTCAGAGAATGATTCTGTATCAATAAGGGGTCGGCTTGCAGAGTCATCGAAGCCTTGCTCTCCACGCTCCGGGGTCAAAGAGGTCAGGTTTTCAACACGAGGAGGAAAGCCGGATGCCGTGTCCTCCTTCGAAGTGGTACTGTGCGAAACAGCTGCATCTTCACTGCTCTCTAGTGGCGTCACCTAGTAAACAATATGCAGATCTGTCACGCGCCCGGTGTAAAGTGTGCTGCTGTGTGCATCCAAGTGTGTTTTTAAGTGTCTCAACCTGGTTTTTAAACATTCATCAATAATAACGGCGTAAAAATTACTTATTTAAGTCAAAACCTAGGGTCCTGTGGGATCTTTTTGAACATGAGAACGTTATGTATAGTTTATATGTTCAGGTCTCTGCCTCCATCAATGTAGTGATAAAAAAATAATAATAATAATAATAATAATAATAATAATAATAATAATAATTCCAACAAATATCAGTGAATCTAATATTCAAAAGAAAGAAGGATATTCTCCCAAACCTGTGGTGGCTCAGGAGGAGGAGGAGTTTGTTCTGTGGGAATGTCTTCGAGCGCTGATGACCGTGTGACAGTTGGTTCCGCATGCGGTTCTCCTTGACCTTCAGACATCGGCCCCATGGTCTCTACTCCAGGCTCCTGTATAAGAAAAAAAGATCAAAACTTCTATATATTCCAGCACCTCTTGCCTCAGCATTTGACTGCTAACGCTAACGATGTTAAGGTTTCCGTCAACTGATCGTTTGCACACGTGACACAACAATCTGTTGACTCTTTGAACCCTGAACCAGATCGGTGCTGGTGCAAGGAGATGGTGAACGAAACATTACGAGAGTTGCGAAGAAAAAAAAAATTGTTCAGTGACATCAACAGTCTCCATAGTGCAGTGTTGAAACTAGTGAGGAACGGAATAAAGGAGGAACATTGAGTAAAAGTAAAAAGGAGCACCCACAGACTTCCTTAACAACAAAACACTCACACACCTTTACCTCTGGAGCAAGAATGGTCCAACTGTTGCTGTTGGTGCTGCTGTTGTCGGCCATCGCCCCGGATGCCTCTGTTCAGCAACTGCAAGACACAAAAAAAGGAATCAACGTCTTTGCAGCCGGGGTAGGTAACAGAGTGGCAGATTAATTTCCATGCTCCATCACATATTTGAATGCCGAATGACGGAGCGCTTTGTCTGCTGATCTGACAACGAGCAGGGAGTGAATAGAAACTAACAGACCTACGACACAACGGAGAAAACGGAGCGGATGAACGTCTACAGGCTCTGAAGTTGTTGGAAATAGTACGATCTTCATTAGTAGTTATCTCACATTGTGCTGTCAGCTACTGGGCCTTTCCTTTAGACAGCAAGTGTTTTGGCAGAGACCTGTGTAACTAAGGCGGTGACTGTCTCCAAAAAAAAAAAAAAAAAAAAGAAAGAAAAAAAAGAATGAAAGCAAGGAAGGAAGCGGAAGACTCTTGGCATCACTGGTGAAAAACAAAAAAGTGAAGAGTTACTGTTGAACAAGCCTTGAATACAAGTGAGAAAACTAGAACCGGCTGCTTTTTCCAACTAGGTCACGCGCTCGTGTTTACGACGGCTCTCTACGTTTCGATACAAGATATGCTGTTTAAATACTATTTATAATACGCTACATAAAATATATGCTACGTATTGTATATTGTTAGAAAAAAATAAATAAATAAAATACTGAATTTATTAATGCCACAGCACTCCAGAAAAACTAATCAGGTACTTTGTGACACACTTCACACTACATTAAGGATCTTTTTAATCCTTGTCACAGTAATTTGGGTCTGCTAATAGATATTCCCCCTTGAGAGGTTAGTAAATGTAGCCCTGGGCTGTGATGGGAACTTAGGATATAGTGGAATTAGAGAAGAGCTAAAAATAAGGCCGCTCTATTGAGCTGAATGCTTAATAGGTGGAACGATTTAAGAGAAAAAAAAAGAGGACTATTATAGTGGAGTTTTTTTTTTTTTTTTTTTTTACAGCTTTTATATTTCTACATACACTGTGAATTCAGCTTGGAAACAAATGACAAATTCACGTTAACTGGCTTAAAGAGTTTCCCTTAAAGGGAAAAAATACATGTATGTATTAAGCACCAGCCAAAAGTTCTCCTATTTCCCATTTTAATTATTTGGAATAAGAATGATGTATAGTGAAGACTACATTCACAAATGGGTCTCAGTCTGTGCAGTATCTCGAGATCAGACTAAATTCCCAATCAACTGATGACACTTTGGCGCACGAGTTTTTCCAGGTCTCCCTGTGTCTGCATGGAATTCCTGCTTGAAAACAGAAAATACATTGTGAATGAGTGTGTATGCATGGTTCTCTGTGATAAACCTGAGGCTCAGTGTTCCGGAGAAAGGCTCCTGATCTTCTACAACCTTGACCATAATGAAGTTCTTGAATGACCTGAATGAATGAATCAAGTTCTCACCCTGGTACTGATGTTTTCTGCAACCAGCTAAGAGTCGGCTCACTTGTTATAATAAGGATGTGATTGTCGGGGAAGTAGGATTGGTTCAGCTCTGCTTTAAGATTCACATGAATCATTTTAGTATAAGACATTATTATAAGAATATAAATGTGTTATTACAGCAGGGGATGATAAACGAAACGAGCTTGTTTCAAAAAGATTACATTAACATCTAGTGATCCACACAGAAATTGTTTTCTCTTATGAAAACCCGTTATTCCCATATGGCACATATTAACGCTTTAATGCATAGCGACTTCTTTTTTTCCACGCCGTCATTTCTCTGTAGTCTTGCCTGAGTTAGTTCATAATTTCTTGCCAGAACACCGCCGTTAATGTCGTTCATTTTCTATCTCGACCCAGCTCCAGAAACTGACCAAACAAGGTAAAAGTTTGTCTGAACTTAACCAACTGCTTAAGAGCTCCACTCCAAACCCACTACCTTCAACAGCCCATGAAGTGTGCACTATTTATGTACTACGTTCAGCCCATGTGTCGTCGCATCAACAGATGAAAAGGCTATAAATAAATCTTTAAAATGGCGTCCTTATAACAAGAAAGCGAATTGAGATGAAGCTGAGTCTAACAGAAGTTTGTCTATCCTACATAATCAACTCGAAGACTAATTTATACACGGCTGTTCTCACATCAACAAATCGCCTAACCAAGGGCTGAATTCCAATAGAACTCTTATTCCCTGTATTGGCGCACTATGCAGAACATAAATTAACAGCTTTCTACGGCTATTGAAGTGAACTATACACCTAAAAGAGACACGCAGTCTTATAAACCCAGCAGACACATTATACCGGAAATGAAGTGAAAGTTTGCGCATATGCAAAAGTCTAAAAGTAGGTTACACAACACAAGCCTGTTCCACGTTTAATTCATATAATCATTTCATTCCTTTTCTATTTAAAAATATTTGTGTTGTATCTGCGTGATATAACCTTACCTCGAGTCGTCTAAAACCTTTATAAACCCCACAAGTACTCCTCTCTTCGAGTCTTCATTAAGTTTCAAGCTGTTTCCAGCTCTTATCAGTCTTTCGTTGCTCTCCTCCAATCGCAGCACACAATTTCCCAAACGCCCCGCCCCCAGACTCAAAAGTGCACCAATCACAAGCCAGTAAGGCCACGCTTTAAAAACAATAACTGACAAGCACAGGTGTCAAAAAAGGTATAATCAGTCCAACACCGTATACATGAGAGCAACGTGTGTAATTAAATAATAGATTTTTACTTTTACACTCTTATCTATGCTTTATAAGAATGGCACCCTTTTTTATGCCTGTAGGATTTAATCTAAATGATTTTATAATGTTTACTTATTCGATTTAAAACGCAGCGAGGAAAAAAACTAGAGAAGAGGGTTCACGTGGTAAAATAGACCAGTCTATGCAAATACCAGCCCGAGGCTTATTTGCACTGAGCTTGTGAACAAAACTTCCCAGTGTCAGTATATATATTCCAAGTGTATATTTATTAACACACACACACACACACACACACACACACACACACATATTGTTTATGGACAATTGGATTCTAGCTATAAATCTAAGTGAAAACCTACTTACATTATATATAGTAGATTTGGAAAGTGTTCAGTATCACGTTTTATGGGTTTGTGGACTGTTTAATAATGGCAACGTAAAAAAAAGACACATGAATTCTCCTCAAAGTTTTAATCCATAATATTTCAGTACCGACGTGTTTTCCATTAATAATGCCCGGAAGCTGAGGCACACGTCTGCAAATCTTGGATTTTGTGGTCAATAGATTGGAATAAAAATGTTCAGTTTATTGGAATCTAAACCGTATGTTCGTGGGATGAATGGAAGTAACAGGTATAAAGGGGTGAGGGCTTTCATTTGGAAAAGAAGGAGCAGGAAGTAACATGGTTTACTGACAGAGAAGGCTTTGGTATCTTTATAAGAGGATTGATATCTTAGAGTGTGAGTGTGTTTTGAACACTTACCTTCCACTTTATAAGGAATATCAGTACACCTGCAGATTCATGTAGGTGATCTCTGATCAACAAGACGTTTGTGCTCACAGACCTGCTAAGCAATGCAAATTTTAGATCGCATTTGCATTGCTATGAATGAAGCCGATAACCCTGTTATGATTCAAGAGATATGCTACACCTAATTTATTATTTTTTTTATTATTATTTCATTCTCTTGCTCTATGTCACCGTTACTAGATTCCCAATGGCAGAAATTTGTTTGATGTGTGATTTGTTTTGGAATAAATAATAAAATAAATAAAAAATGTAATTGTACGCTGAGAAAAATGAATGACTGAACAAACTCTTTTGTTTATTTTTATTTTTTAATATAATTCTATTATCAGGTGATATGAAGATCAAATTCCATTGATAAGCCTTCTGTTGCTGAGGGATAAGAGAAAGTGACTGTGTCTCTGTATAGGAGGAATGGACTACTGTGTGTCTTGTGGTAATCACAGCAACACTAGCCAATCACAAGCCTCTGTAAACTCATGTAGCTAGCGCTATCCTCAGATTGATAAAGAGTCGCTGCCCTGTGATGCAGTTGGCTGGTTTCACATGTCTGAGAGCTTTATTGCATCTCTAGCTACACACACACAGCACACAGGTCTTTATGTCGTGTTATGTCCGATGTCACTGTGATCACGGCAATGGCAAAGCAGTTATTGGGTCTGCTGAGCAGTGCAGGAAACAGGCCACTTCCATCAGGGATACTGGGGAGGGGAAAAAAAAAACAACATAAGTCTAATAGAGCACACAGCTCAAATTTTACATTTAAATTGATTCAATTTATTAACATGCAATACTCCTTTTTGAAGTATTTCATCAGGTCAGGAGAAGCAGAGCTGCAATCAAGAAAAAGAGCCGTGCAATTACGGGATAAGGGTCTGGTTTCAAAGCCCTGCAATGATTTCTGGAAGTCCTGGCCTATCAACTCCCAGTAATTTATCTGCTCTTAGAGACGGGCTATAAAAATACTTTTATCTCCCAACACAATGTCTTCGTTTTACTAGAGCTCCATCTAGTGGAACAGGCACAACTTCATTTTAGTTTGTTAGAAAAAGAACTATTAAAAGAAAAGTTATTTAGCCGGTAAACAGCTAAGATAATTTACATTGACTACAATGCCGGTGCTCCTATGTGTATGCAAGATACTTTTCCAGATCTGGAGAGTTACGGGGTGTAAAAAAAAACCCCAAAATGTGTTGTGACAAGTGTCTTGACCTTATTAGAGTATGGATAATTTAGAATAAATGAAAAAAGAATTTAAATATTACCCAAGGTGATAATTTGCTTAGAAATATTTCCCCCGTGAGTAACTGTTAGAGTTCATCGTATGGCCTTAATGACAGAGTAATGTATTAATCTGACAAGCAAAATTTCTTAACACTGTTCATGGTAGATTAGCTACCGATTAATTATGGAGTTGTTAATATACGGTTCAACATACAATTGAAAATGCTGATAGTGGCTTTAATTTATACAGTGAGGAACATGTCGTTTGTACCTTGCTTACCTACAACAGCAGGCAAACCTGGAATCACCATCAGCACCAAACAAACAAACTCCACAAAGCTACTAAATGGTTTAAACAGAAAAAAACACAACCCTCACTTTCTCTCATTATCTTCAATTCTCTTTCCTTTAGTTCAATCCAGGATCTCTTTAATGCACCAGCAGCACAGCAGGAAGTAAATACATTCTTTCAGAGATTGGATGACCCCGTAGGTGAAGTTCCTTCCTAGCAGGTTCTTCCCATGCCCAAAACCGTATGCCAGATCTCTCAGGTTCTGGCCCAGTGAGGAGGGCACCGCCTGCGCCAGGGGGTGCTGAGGATTCATCGTATGTTGATTGCCCACTACTGACTGGAAGCGATGGTTGAAAAAATGGACAAGAAAATTGTGAAGGGTTGAAGCGGGTGGCGTTCGATCCTGCTTGATAAAGTTCCCCAGTGTGATGCTGTAAGAGAGCCCAAAATGTGTGACTTTCTGCTAGCGCCCCAGGAGCTGTTCTGATTTACACACACACACACACCGAGTGATCTCACCAGCTCTGGAACTTACCAGTGACCCATGCACTTTTTACCATTCTCGGACATTATACTGTACCAGCATTAAAAGCCTTTAATCTCCCTATTGTGCATCTTTAGTTCCTCTTTTGTTCTGGGAAACGAATGATTTCTCTCAAAACATTTACCCAAACACGTGATTAGTCCAATCCTGCCCACACTGGAACTGGTGCCTTTTGTTCTAATGTGATTTACGAAGCCATTTATGGGCATCTTTGGTGCGTCCACTGCATCTATTTCACGACTAGTGCAATGCCTTTGAACACGCACATTGTCCTTTCCTTCCTGCGATGAGTAAACCTTTTTTTTTTCTTTTTTTTTTACAATCAAGAATTATTGGCAAAAAATAAACCCGAGATATTTAAATTTGCACATAAAACTGTAGTCTTCCCATAAAAGCTTTTTTATATATACATTTAAGAACGTTTCAAATGGCAGCCTAAGAATTAATATTTGCTTTTCCTAGAGGAAAATGCACACTTACGTAACTCTTACGCACACTTACGCAACTTACGTAATACGTCTTTAAAATACACTGTAGATGTTGATCATTTATTCTAAATATTTAATGTAATAGTTAATAATTAGAAAAGGTGAATTTCTCCCCATATTGTAGCTGTGGAAAAAAAACAATGTCTTTTTTTTTATATACAATATTTACTCTGAATTATTCCCGTTCTCGGAAGATCTGCAGATGCAGCCCAAATTATAAAACACACGCAACATCTCAATTGTCTGATAACGCATTTATATATGCAATCTATAGATCCAGATACATATGTAAACATGTACTTTCCAAAAAAAAAAAAATAGAAGAAAAGAACAGTAAAGGCATATTAAAATAAATCAAAAAGAAAAGGCAACAAAAAATAGTCTTGTGCTGGTAAGGCAAAAATAAACCTTTGGCTTAGGGGAAAAAAAGCCACAATCATAATAAGGCGAGCACACGAGAGAGAGAGAGAGAGAGAGAGAGAGAGAGAGAGACTGTCGCAACACAAATATAACACAAATAACTAAACACAGAGGGTTTCCACGCAACACTTCGGAGGAGTCGGTGAGACGGAACAGACCAGATTGTCCCAGTACTTTCCATCACACCCACACACCTGGGTAAGACCGCACACGGCCCTGCACCAGTCACATTTCTGACTACACCCATGGAGCGAAGTCGTGAAATAACTTAAGACAGCAACCTGAGCCACAGACACGAGTCTCCCAGCTTAAATGACGGCCTTATATTACCCACAAACGTGCCTGGTACAGATTCAGTCTAACTAATTATGATCATATCACGTTTCCGGTAAATGACAGAAATCTTTGCTCTTGAGCGGTACATTCGGAGATCGACTCAAACCCTGCAGAGAATTCACGGTTTTAGCAAATCTTTAAAAAAAAAAAAAAAAAACAACAACAAAAAACAAAAACAACAAAAACTCAACCATCGTTTTAATTGGTTTCTTGCTTTTTCGTTCGAGTTCGGGCGACGCCGATGAACGGAGGTGCCCGAACTCATCCAGTCTGGGTCTCTGGGGTGATTATTATTATTATTATTTTTTTTTTTACAAGAATTCGCAACACTGTGACGTGCGATTTGAGATATATACATTTTAGAAGCCGTTTCTGCACAAGCGGCAAAAAACCCCCAAACAAACAAAAAAAATATATATATATATACACACACACCACAATCGAAAGAACGGAATGAAACAATATCTAAGTTTTCATTATGTCACAGCACAGCACTAAAACATGAGCACTAGTTACCAGCAGGATTACGAGAATGTGCAAGAAAGGATCGAAAACGAAGATTGCCGTCGTCTAAAACCTGGAGAAAACCGAACTACACATCAAGTTCTTGTTTTTTTTTTTTTTTTTATCTTTACTTCGAATGCGTTCTAATGATGTGGCTTTGTTGAGTGAAAAGGCACAATTCAAACAGGAACAGGAAAAGATGGTGTGTGTGTGTGTTGTTTTCCTTGATTATAGGGCTATAGAGGTGATGTGATTTAATGTCAATTGTGAACGTTCGGAATTACGCATCGTACGCAACATTTACATCGTATCTGAAATTGTTTTTATATCTCCTGACTTTTAGAGTCTCATCATTTTTTAAACTTCAACTCAAGCACACACACACAGAGACAGATTGTCAAGGCGAACATGTAAAAAAAAGTGAAATATACAGCTTTAAAAAAAAAAAAAAAAAAGTCATGATACAGATATCCACACCAGGATACAACTTCCTCTTGAAGATGTCCTTGGTGCTTGGAGCGACTGCATACGGTCAATGACTCCGGGCCTCTTTCCTGAAGTCCGTTCATTGCAGATTGTGGGGTTCTGGATGTGTGTTGTTCAGCTCCTTAAACGACGTCACCATTTCAAAGTAAAGGTTACTCTGTTGTTTTTTTGTTGTTTACATCTGGTGCTTTTTCTTTCTTTTTTTGTAACTTCATTATATCTAGAATCTACAGAATATAATTTATTCCTATTTGCATACAGAACGATATGTGGTCTTGAAACTTGTCCCAACTGGTAAATGGGAGATTTACAGGGTGGGTTCCAAGTGGGAGATTTAGAAGGGATCTAATCTGTCAGATCCTGTTTATCCTGAAGAACATGTTAATTCTAACCAATCGACTAAAATCAACTGTATTCTAATGTTTAAGATCAACTTCACCACCTCAGCATCTGCATCTGTCTTGGAATCCCAGACATCTCATTCTTAC
>JAOTRN010000046.1:24559756-24573478 GCA_028566695.1 Bagroides melapterus
GTAGGGAATGGTCTTGTACATAATAATGCAGACATCATAAACTTATAGAACAAAATCTGTACTACAGATAATATGGTTTTTGCACAGACTTTGCACAGTACTGTATGTGTATATATATATATATCTCCCCCTTTATGGATTAAGTCTCACTGGCGGTATGCGCTTTCACTCGGAGGAGGCGGAACCGCAGCATGGCCTGGGTTCTTTTATGTGCTTTATAATTACAGGCTTCACAGGAGCAAGAGGAAGTCTGTCTGGATCTAGTGTGAGGCCGAATTTCAAAATTCAGGATCCACGAGGGTCAAAACGTCTGTAAACGGATATCGTATACACCATCGTACATCCGCTATCTTGGCACTGTCACGTGACCCATGATGTCATGATAACCGTTTGTTTTGTGTTTTTTTTCTATTTTACTTCCCCCAAAAAACTCCAACCGTTTTCTTCCTGTTTTAAAGAACTTACTCAGTTTACTAGAGTGTGGTTAAAACAGGTACGCTCCGACCGGAGGGAACGGCGCGTGGTACCTGTAGCGCTTCCGCTTAACAAGAGCCGACGTGCTGACTTCCGCTAGTTTAGATTCGGACAGCTCTTCTGTGCCAGACCAGATGCATTGTGGGACGAGCGCGGTACGCACTGGCCTCGTACTGCGGAAATTTCGTCGAAAGCAGCAGGAGGTCGTTCGGGTTTTTTCCTCACGTGTGTATACTGAAATTCTGAATATGCAGCTCACGTCTATAAGAAAACAATCCTGATTATTATTGTTAATAAACCATTTTGTTACATTCTTTGCATAAACCCGTGCTTTCTGTACAGTTCTCACACATGCTCAAAGCCTCTGATTGTGACACCTTCAGCGTCAGTGGTTCAGTGGTTCTGTTAGTGACCACAATATTGCAAGCTTCAGTCAAAGCTTCGGTCTAATTAGGATTCAGTTGGGTCTAATTAGGAATGTGCCGGCGCACCACACCTAACGTTCACGCCTGTCGATGATTGACAAAGTTACTCTGAACTCTGTATGAACTCCAGGTGCGAGAGTTTCCGTAGAAAACGGCGTAGTGCGTACATCAAACGGCTTTTGCCCTTTAAATGTGGGCTGCTTTCTTCACTCAGGAAAAATGTAAAAAAACAAAAAAAAAAACAAACAAAAAAAAAAAACACCCTCACCTCATCAACTAGCATTCATACGATGACACGAACTACCACAACAAAAACGTCTACCATCTCCAATACCTGTGTACTAACCATCGGCTGTGTTGGACGTGATCTCAGCAGAACAGCTTTGGGAGAAGTTTGCTTTCGTGAATTGATGGTGTATTAAAATTCAGAGCCTCCCAGAGCACAAACAGCAGTTCTATTTTAGGCTCTCTCGCTCCTCCCTGCAAGTGCAGACACATTAAGTGGCACTAAAACAGTCTCCCTCCTTTCACGCCCTCTCTTCACGACAAGGAACAGGCTTCCAATTAAGGAACACGAGCTGCAGAAGTTCTCTCTGCGGGCCTTTTGCGATCGATACAAATTTGAATAAATCGCTGCCGTGTCCCGTATCTGGCGGAACAGCCGTCCATCTCGAATACTGGAAACGTTTTTTTGTTTTTTTTGATTACACAATCCCACCTAAACCAGAGAAGTAAAATCTTTAAAAAAAAAATTTTTTGACCGGGAAAACAGCGAATGCTTCCGCTTCGTTAAAAACGTTAGCAGTGCATTTTTACACGACAGAACCCTTCTAAAATTCATACACTAGATCGTAGGGTGCATAGCGCCTAGTCTAAGTGTGTAGTAGTCATTTGGGACGCAGCTAGCATCCCTCTGTGGTGTCGGTATCAACAGATGAGCAGCAGGCTCCCAGAACACAAGTGTTTTTGCGGTGGAATTTTCTTTTACCGCTAATCTACAGGAAGATCGACAGGAAGAAAGAAAACATTATGTTCCAATCACCCTAGTAACAGTTTCCTGTCCTTACATGTTGCAACAGAAAGATCAGTATAAAAAAAAACTGAATAAAAGAAAAACTAAAAGCTCATTATGGAGGGGGGAAAAAAAAAAAAAAAAAAAAAAAAAAGACAAGAAGTTGATTCTTAAGCAGCTGGAAGACAAAATCCTGTCGGAGTTTCAGTGCTCGGGTTTAAAGGATCATTAAGTCGGTGTATATTTATCTTCCCAGACGCAACACGGGGTCATTGTTTAGATAACAGTATAACGGTTTTAGCACTCGCTAGTCAAAACGCCCACGTCCCTTTGCGAAGTGCTCGAAGTTCGCTTGGGCCTTATTACTTTTGTGGTTTTCTTTTAGGCTTTCTGCAGCACACAAGATGTGCCGAGGTATAATCGTGTGGGCATCGCAGCCCTTAAAGCTCTGCTGACAAGGCCACATTGTGCAACGTGCGACAGACAACCGTAGCCAAAACCGTAGCTGATTTAAAAAAAAAAAAAAAAAAAAGAAAGAAAGAAAGAAGAAACAACATTTAATGCCATTTAGAGCAGCACTGGAAGGCTGATACTGGTAACTGGTGTTAGTGTGAATCTTTCTCATTTAAGATGATGCTCGTCAGACTGTACCACGCTCCCTCAGATCTACCAGAGAACTCCTCGACCGGTCCCACCATCTCTCCGGGTAAGAGGTAAGTACACGTCGAGACTCTTCTGCTCTGAACTTCCCCTAGCTGAAGCATTGGTTATGTTCAAACAACCGGTGAAGACCTTCGAGTTTTAGGTTGAAGGTGTCCCCACGAGGGCTCTTTTTTTTGCCCAGAATAATTAACCACATGCTTAAAAAGTTCCATTGCTAAATAATATCTTAAAAACCGACGGCGTCACGTAAATATTTATACGTCCATCTACAATTACACAATCTGACTTGATGTGAGAGACTAACTGCCTCAATAAGAGTGCCATGAGAAGGGGAAAAATAACAACCAGTATAACCCCCCCCACACACACACAACCCAGGCAGTGCGATGGAAAATAACTGAGAGGATGTTGTGCTCTTAAAATGATCCCACACATCCAGAGAAAGGAAAGGAAAGGTCACTTCACACTTTTGCCCATTTTCACACTCACAACATTGACATGAACCTTCTGGAACTTTTCATGCTCATTACACATCTACATACATTAATCATTAATACACTCTAGATCTCAGCACCATATCTTAAACTGTGAGAAAAAGCAACGGCGCTTGATTTTTTTTTTTTTTATTTTAATTAAAATGAAGTCACGCACCTGCATTAATTACAGAATTACACACGTCTGGATGAAACTCTGTTCATGATTCGAGCATTTGAAACCGAGCTGACTTCTTGTGCAAGCCACAAAGAGTGTTGTACAGACAGGAAAAGCGTATTAAACTGCGTAGCTGCGTGCACGTCAGGTCTCAGGTGACCCACTTACTGGTTAAAGACGTGTTTTTGGACCTCTGTGGGAGCTGAAAACAAGAATTTGACCGAAAACGTCTACTGTTTTTTAGCAACCGGAGCAACGAGGGGATGAGGAGGGAGGGGGGAAGAGAGAGAGAGAGAGAGAGAGAGAGAGAGAGAGTATGACACAGAGAGTCCATAGTCCAAGTGTGTTTTACTAGGACCTTTAAAATGAACAACAGCATTTACAGCATTGTTGCACTGTGTATGTTGTTAAAGCTGAACAATAACACTCAGGTTTAAGATGAGCGCTCACAGGAAACGGTTTCACTGCGAGTCTGAGAGTTTGTACCGGGTGATAGATCTCAGAATTTATTGAGTATTGCTGGTTTTCAGAAACTCATTTTCGCTTTACTCAGATGGAAGACCCTTCCATATTCATGCTTTGGGAGACCTCTTAAAGGGGCTGGACCTCACAACCGACTGCTAAGCAAACCTAGCAGAGATCGCGTAATGGTTAGCTTAGTAACCCAAATCAAAACACACTACTGGGCACTACGGGGACCCGGGGTTGTGGGGCATTACAGGGACCCAGGTTGCGGCACACAACGGGGACCGGGAACGTCTGCAACTTAGCCAGTGTTTGGTTCGTTCGTATGCCAAAAATACTTTGGAATCTGAAGCTAATTTCTTGCAAAATTTCAATTCTTTAAAATTCTTTATCCCCAGTTAGAGCTCAGCTGTTCCTATAGGATTTTCTTCACACCTTCTCTAGAGGTAGGGGTCGGGTTCTCGCTTGCAGAAAGGTATCGATCAAGCCAGAGGAATAAAAGAACTTCTAAAATATTAGACGTACCATGTTATGCTGTAAAGACCATCATCATCATCATCATTCAGAATAAAAAGCATAGAAAAAAAAAACATCTGAGCAATCCTTAACAAATCCTCGCCGACTTTTTGGGCGGCTCCAAGAAAACCGTGTGTGACGAGTGAAGACAGGGGCTCTTATTTGTCTTTTTTTTTTTTTTTTTTTTTAGCTGGAAACCCAACAGCTACGGCTTGTGAAGCAAAAATGCAGGCTATGTTTATATCAGTCACCTGCTGTGGTGTGTGTTCCCAGCTGTTACTTAAAGGCAGTGTGTGCTGCGACAACCTGCGATTTCTGAGACACGCTAATGGCTGTGTACAGCTTGAAGACCAACAATGCTGCTGTGCTCATTGCCATGGCAAGGAAGATTATTGAATACGAGGTGAAACCTTTTGGTTGTCTGTTGCTTTTTGAGGATTCGTGGTTACTTGCTTCATTAGATCAAACAGGCAAAAACATCTTTAAAGATAGAAACAAATAAAGGTTCGAGGTCTTGATGTAACAGCCAGTAAGTTTCCAGGAAGTGATGAGACTTTTTTGTTTTTTTTTTGCCTTATTAACTTCCAGAGTGGCTGGTAAACGAACGGCTGTTGGAACAGGAACTAACTTGTCCTGGAGATATTCATCAATAAATAAAACGGCAGCTGTGCACTATGTACTCTACTGTCTAGTGTATGAACTTTAGAAGCAGCGCTATCGTCGCCAAAATAACGCCAACTCGGCGTACAAGCCGTTTCCCAGTTATACGTGAATGACGTCAAATGGATGTAAAGCGACACCGCTAGCTTGAGCGGAAGACGGAATTTTCTTTTAAAGACGTCTTTTCAACCAATTTTGAAAAAGTACTTTTTTAAATTTTGCTCAATTTTAGTGAATTTTCAGAGTAAAAACACAAGACACTAATTTACACTCCATTTACACAACAAAACCACGTGGAACGAAGCAGAAGTACGTGATTTCTGACCGCTCTGGTGTGGATTAGTTTCATACAACCGCATTTCTTTGCTTGGAGGACCGTATAATGTGCGTTCGAGCATAAATGAAATGCCTGTTCTGGTAAGTCATGACTTGGAACAAAGTGAGGAAGTAAACCAAAGGATGGGAATGAAGTCGGAATGCTGGCGGGGTGGCGCTGGGGAGTGAATACTGCTTTAGTCATGCTCGAGCTTCGACTGACACCCATGAAAAGCAGATTTTGTAATCCTGTCTACGCAGATAAACGATCTGGGGATTCAAAGTGACCCTTTGACACAAGTGACACTTGTTAAGGCATAAAACACATTAAAAAACAAAAAAAACAAAAACAAGTTACTAACCAAATACAGGATTAGTCTATTTCCCATCACATAAGACTAAGAGGATATTAATATTATATAACATCCATGAGACAAATTAGTTTACCAGGGGAAAAACAAAACACTAAGGCGTTCCTGTGAAAGAGAGATGAATTCCAATATAGCAGATGAAAACCATTTCACTTATCACTACAATATTTTATTAAATTTATTTAATTAAACACGCGTAACCGACTTAGGGGTTCGTTTGTGGCGTTACAAATGCCTGAAAACACGAACTCAGATTTCCCATCAAGAGATAACTGATGTGATGGGATGTCTATGAAGACAGTTCTGGCAGTTTGAGTCACTTTTATGGCATCTACGCTATTGTAGTGGAGAAAAAACAATAAAAAGTCAGTCATATACTGTAGTCATGCCTGGACCTGAAGGGAACACACTACATACAGGAGCCAAAAGAAAAGCGTAGAGACTAGAAATCATGATTTCTTAAACAAAAAACCTGTTCATAGCATCGTTTCCTTTTCTTTTATCAATGACATACATTTATAAGAAAGTCAGGGTAATAACAGAGGATGTTTTAGGGAAATCTTTGTTACTGTTATAAGATAAAAGTCTATATAAAGAGTCCGAACAACCAAAACCAAGTTCAGCTTAGTTTCACACACCCTGAAGTTTTCGGAAATCCTAAACAGTTAAAGTCTTGACGTTATTATAAATAAACCGGTATAGTCCGCATTTTACAGAAGAAACAAGGTACACATTTTTAATAAGAGAAGTAAAGGTTAGTTTCTGATATAAGAATTTTCACATAACACATTAGCATCATCATAGCCACTTGGACGTAGCCATCATTAAAGTAGATGCCTGAGAACAGCCTGATCTCTCTCTCTCTCTCGTCTGTGTTTATGAAATTTTCTTATTCTACTTCAGCTGAAAGTGCGTTGTTCTTACACGCACAGTGCTTGGTATCTGAAAGGATGCCATTTACACGCCCTTGTTTTATAGCGGACTCACAACAGACGTTTTACGTACTAGACGCAATAATAACTGAATTTATACAAATGAACACGTTTACATACGCTTCATTTTCCCTTTATCCGTCCTGCTCGGTTAAACAGCATACGGATCTTGGGACAGAAGTCGTGTCTCGACCGAGAGACTCGTACACAACTTTTACAAAAAGGTGCAAAACGTTCACTGATACATACAAACCACACGACACATTAAGAGCCATCGGAGGTGCAAACTTTTGAGCAGGATCATCAAAGTGTTTATTGTATTTTGTCTTGT
The DNA here is from genome assembly GCA_028566695.1 of Bagroides melapterus. NCBI lineage: Eukaryota > Metazoa > Chordata > Actinopteri > Siluriformes > Bagridae > Bagroides > Bagroides melapterus. The sequence continues at coordinate 24,566,572 of JAOTRN010000046.1, forward strand.
GGGGAAACATGTAAATGTCCTTTGTCGCTTCTGAAGAGCTGAACTTAATTAAATTCATTATAATTTACACAAATCATCCGGTTCAAAATGTTACACCCTTGGTTCTTACAGTGGGGCGTTAGGCTTTTATTTTTTCATCTATATTTTCAGTTAGTAATTAATTATTAATCAAGAACAAGCAATATCGACTGAACTTGCAGTTTGATTTATCCACAATAAATGCGTTTATGGCGCTAATATGTAGTTAAATTATACATTTGTATGGCATGAATATGAATTCTATTTACAATGCATAAGAGACCTACACGGTTTCCTGGATATCTATTGTCTTTACATGTTCGCTATGAAGAGGACGACAGAAGAGCACTAAATGTTCTACAAGATGCATGAATGTACGTGAAAATATACGTGAATGTTTTGTCTTCCAACACATGAAAAATCAGCTAGTGTTTCTGAACTGTACTTGTTCCCTCGAAGGAGCTATTTATTAGCGTTCAGACCCGAGAGGACACAAATTGCTAAATAAAACTATAATTCCCCACAGAGGCTGCCCTTAAAATATACATTATTGTCTTCATGTGTCAGCACGATGAAAGAAAACACTTTTCACTGGACATTGAACAAAACCAGTGTTTCCAGTAAATGAACGTGGGAATGGAAGAGTCAATCCCAAATGGCTCCCTACTGAACATAATAGTGCACGTCATAGGGGTTGAGAGTCACGATTAACTCAGAACTCATGTAGGACACATGCATAGGGAATAGGGACCCATTTGGGATTCGCCCAAGTCAAAAGACAGAAGAACGCGACTGAGAAACTTAATAAAAGTTCATAATAACTTCATGCATCATTAAGTTACAGTTCGCTGTGAGTACACGTATCCTGTCAGGATAACACGGTCGGAAAGGAAAGTATTGCAAACTATCTCCACAAACTTACCCGCTCTCTTCCTCTCTGCCGTCCTCGCGTCTCCTATATCCTGCTTTCCCGAACACTTTTTTTTTAACCTCAACTTCCTGCAACGTTACATTGAATAATCAGTTGCAATCCGGTGGCGAATAAAAACCGCCGCCACTTTGCCCACTTTGTTCACACGTAAAGCAATAACACGTAAAGTACATGAAAACTTTTTTTTGCGTCTTTTTTATTCCGAATCACTCTTCCTTTTCCTCCCTCCTAAACTCGCCACCCTTTCCGAAGACCAGAAAGAATCAACTTCCGCGATCGAAAGCCTGCGTCATGCGGTTTGGCGTAAAGCGCGAGCGCCTGCACCTGGCCCGGCCGAGCGCGCGGCCTTCATTTGATTTTGCTCAATCGTTGAAGAAACACGTTTGTCCCGTGCGATTCTCTTGTGTTTTCCCTCGGCAAGTTACACTTTAATATGGATGAAAAACAAATATCTTTGGACTATAGTAGAGGAGAATGGGGATTGTAATGCAACAACCTTTTGAGAAATGACTGACATTTGCCTGTTAACTGTTCATCACGTGATATAGAAGACTATGTAATAGGGTCAGACTCTGTAAGTGCAAAATACACACAGTAAAATAAATAGTACATCAAATCAGAAATGAAATATTTTTAAATTTCACCAAATTCATAAACACAGCCACAAAACCAGAAAGAGTCGGAAAAAAACACAAACGAAACAAATAATAATAAAAAAAACACATTAAGTCCTCGTGTTTGCTGCCAGCTGGAGCGTAGGAATGACTGTTAAACGAACAAAGAAATTGCATTCTGAACAGCGAAATTTGAGCCTAATGAAAATGACATCGGAAGTCTCCCCGTTTTTTATGGTAAAAAGTAATTAATTCTTCTAAATATTCCATCTTCCGTGACAACGGATATATCAAGTTTGCATACTCGTATATAAAACATCATATGCTCTTGTTAAAAATAAACAAAGACAAAAGCATGACATACACGTTATTTAATCAGCAAATGATGTTTGATCCATAAGCACTTACGCTTTCTGTATTGAGTTAAATCTTTTTAAAAAATAAAAAAAATCTTTTTTTTTTATTTTGCAATCCTTCATTAATTTTCTATTGTGTTTTATGGTTTGTTGTAGCGTGATGCATAAACAAAGACGTTTGTGATGAGCAAAACAGCATTCATAACACATTGTTATACCAGTGTACAATTGGAGCACATACTTGATCTGAGGTACCATAAGGGAGGATGGCGGCTAAAGACAATGGCTGGAAACAGCCATTGTTCCAAGCTGGGGCCGAGTGTGCTGCCAGTCCTGACTCTGGTGATTTGTTTTCTTGGACCGAAATGGAAGTTTGAGCAGCTAAACAAACACATCATTTGGACAGTTACTACAATTAGACACATACACCAAGTCAGCTGCTTTGTGTTGGCCCAAATCACACCAACTCAACTTTTCTCATCTCATCCTGTTCTGTTTTATTCATTACATATTTATAATAAACTCACTTTGTAGTCAGTTAAACTACATATTTCAGGTTATTCAGCTGCTCAGGTCCAGGAATGTCTGACAAGTCTAGGCCCTATGTAGGTAGAGTCTCCCTGGGCCCTATTCTGGATTCTACAAATATACCTAGGCCTCTCTCTGCATAATCATTTCCAATGTTTCTCAGTAATGTCTCTGCACAATATGCTGGCAAATGTATTTCTACTTACATTTAATTACCTTGTTTGTTTAGTCTTTTTTTTTTATTAACATCATAATTACATAAGTCACTTCAGTATGTTGCAAATTAACAGTACAAATTCTATTCCTGACAACTAAAAGTATATAGTATAAAGTACTAAAATGGCAATTAAACTAAGCCCCAAGGATTCCTCTGAAGGGAAATAGAAAAAGGAATGTTTTGTTAAAATCAAGTTCTGAGGTACTGGAAATCCCAAGGTCAACATATGTTGTGTAAGTTTCACTTATTAAACAACCTCAATTCAGAAATAAAGTAATTATTTGTGTTAAGATACAGAGTGCAGCACTAAGATTGAGAATTAATTAATTATCTGTCACTCTAGATATTCCTCTTATGACTTGCAAATCACATTTGAACCACAATGTGTGTGTTCTATGGACTGGCCTCCCATCCTTCCTCACACAAAGCCCAAACCACTTTAAAGCTAGCTGCTTATGAGTGAATGAAATGAATTTGTTTTGAACAATGTCTCAGATAGGTGTGTCCACACCCACACCCACACCCACACACACACACACACACCCACACACACACACACTCCAAATCACTGCGCTGAGGTGGGATTTGTCGAATATGGGTGGGGAAAAAACGTCGCATGCATGCATGCAAGAAGTATGGAGACTTCCGGGTTGGTTAGTAAATCCCGCCTTCCTTCAGGTTCATTGGTCTTTTCAGCGGCTTCCTACGTCAGGTCCGGCAACTGTCTGAATTCTATTGGCTTTGAAAGGATCTCAAGTTTTCTTACACGACACGGTCGTTTTGTTTTGGCTGAAATACAGAGGAAGGGGAAAAAATGTCTATGTTTAATGACACGATTTAATTAAAAGATCCGCTTTTGTTTTGTAAACGTGTTATCTAATTTTCGTTTTCACTCTCGTTAGCGGTGAAGCTTCTTAAGGTCTTCACGACCCATGCTGTGTTGTAAACACATGACCGCTGCAGTAAGTTGCCCTCTGGCACAAATAAATGTTTATGTTTTTAAGAAGATGCCCTTAAGAAGTTAACTTCCGGGACTAATTCACGCAAAGTGAATATTTATCACCTGCTAAGAAGGTAAGGGGGTCAAAAAAACGCGCTCTATTATTAAATTATACCTAATTCGATTTATTTGTAAACTCGTTTCTTATTTAGGAACTCGTATGTATAAGAGCTTCAGTCTGATCTCACTTCCCTTTCTGATGTTATTTGCACCAGAATAGACATGTTGCAGTAATCTGAAGCTTAGACGGCTGATCTCAAAGCCACCAAAGCAGGGATAAGTTATGATACAACATGCCCCTGGGCATGGGTGCGCAAAAATTCTTGACAGAATGTCTTGAGTCAGAACAATCCATAATGACGGTTTTCTTTTTGTAGACTTTGGCTTTGAAGTTAATAAGAGCGACTTTAGGTTGAGTGTCAGGCTTTGGTGGACTCTGACTCCTAGGGCCCCTGAACCTGTGTTCAGTAGGGCTACTCACAGTCCACTCTCGCCACCAAGCTGCAGCTAGAAAGCCACGTTCACACAAACACAGCGATTTTATTGCCACACACCTCCAATCGCTGTATAATAGGCGTTCCTAGTAGTGGTTGCTGTGGGAACAACACTTCTCAGTGGGTGGCATACCGAAATGCCCTTTTTTCCCCACAGTTTGTGTGGGATCTACTGTCTTCACACCCATTGAACTGTACAAAGTTTTCGCTGTTATCTCACCCCACACGCCCACATCTAGTTAGAACGGTTGCTCTCGTTGAAAATGAACAACCTCTGGTCTCTTTGTCGCTGCACGTGAGAACGAATCGTTAACAATCATTATTATTCAGTGTATTCACTATCAGTAATGTAAACTGCTATAGATTAAAGCTTATATTTTATTTTGCCGTCTGTAGTATAATAACGTTTCTTACGAGTCCAAAAGTATTGACTGTGAGCTGAATTTTACTTTTCTTGGTGATGATTTTGTAAGCCTTCCACAAAGTCTCTCAGGATTTGGTCTTTCCTGTAGTCTTCACCCCGGCTGAATGCTCCAGGCTTTACCTCGGCTGAGCAGAGCTGTGGAGAGGGTTCGTCGTGTGGGAGCTCACCTCAGCACTATGGCCCAAAATGGCAGCACTGAGAACGGAGAAGTGGTGACGGCCGCCATCGTCATCATCGGCGATGAGATTCTCAAGGTGAGACAGTGAGCCACACCAGCGACGGTAAGGGCTGTAATAATTCTGACGTTGTACGCAGCCTGTTTGGAAACGCTTCATTTTAGCCTCACGGCTTTATAGGAGAACCTGTAAATGAGCAAAACCTGACTTTTTTTTTTTATGTCTAAGGGTCACACGGCAGACACGAACAGCACCTTCTTGTGTCGCGGCCTGCGCAAGCTGGGAGTCAGTGTGCAGCGCATTTCAGTGGTGCCTGACGTGCAGGAGGTCATTGCTAAGGAAGTGGCCACGCTCTCGCCTACGGTAACGCACCTGATCACGGCCGGTGGCATCGGACCCACTCACGACGACGTGACCTTCGAAGCCGTCGCCCTGGCGTTCGGCGAGAGTCTGCGTGTGCACCCGGAGCTCACACGCCTCATCGAGCAGTTCTTCGGCAAAGTCGATTCTACCAGCGCCCCTATGAAACTCGCTACAGTGCCTTCTTCTGCGAAGCTGAACTACGGCCGTGACCCTCAGACCGGTGAGCCTATGCGTTTCCCTCTGGTCAGCGCACGCAACGTCTACATGTTCCCTGGCATCCCGACGCTTCTGGAGCGTGCCTTCAATGGCCTGGTGCACCTGTTCGCCAGCCCGGGAACTGCTTTTCACACGCGTGAGGTGTTCGTGGATGCCGACGAAACAGAAATCGCGCCCGTCCTGACGAGGCTGCAGTCGGAATGGGGGAAAAACATATCGCTCGGCTCGTATCCTGACTGGCTGAGTAACTACTACAGCGTGAGGCTGGTGCTGGACTCGGATAGTGCCAACAAGGTGGAGAAGGCACAGGAGCGGCTGGAGGAGGAGCTGCCTAAAGGGAGCGTGGTGCGACCGGTCAGCGATCCCGTAGCCGTCGCGCCACATGAGGTCTACACGCTCGCCTTGAACGGTAATGATTAGAATAAAATGAACGGAAAGTGTAATAAAAAAAAAAGAAGAGCACAAAACAAATGATCAGTGAGAAGTTTCATTGGTTTGAACACGCATACGGATAAAGAACCAGCAAGTGATGCAATGGGAGATGTTAGACTGGAACAACTGATAAATAATGCACAACAGACTGGTCTGCGCTCTCTTCGGTGTTTTTCAGCTTGAGTCATGGTCTGGGTTTGGATCAGGATGAAATGCACTCGTATCGACTACAGAATCACAAATAAAGCTTTAGATTCCATTTAAAGATTTGTAACGAAGTCTGGAGAAGGTTCAATTGCGCACCAACCCCTCTCCCCCCACCAAAGACTGTGTCAAAATAAATTCATGTGCAGTTTTTGGGTGCGCTCTCAGAAATAAATCTTTTCCAGGTTCACCCTTGGGGGAGAAAGTAGCTGCAGCTCTGAGGACGATCGAGAAGGCGCTGGATCATTACCGACTGAACGAGATCTGCATTGGGTTCAACGGCGGCAAAGACTGCACGGCACTGCTGCATCTCTACTACGCAGCTCTTAAACGGTGAGAGTTCTAAAATGCGACGCGGTGTCCGGGTCCACTTAGATCCAATGCCTCAGTTCAAAGAGTCCCAAGCAGGAAGTTTCGTAAGAGCACGATCTGAACCAGCGGTTTTTCCTAGATTTCTCGGCTTCTAGATTTTGTCGAACAGGCACGAATCGGCAGTTTTGTTTCTAATAAAAAACCCATCTGGTTTCTGTTCACACACTTCAAACTCTCACTTCCTTTTTACCCTCCTATTTAAAAACATTGGACGAAATCTTTACGTTTTTTTTTTTTTTGCTGGTAAAATTAATCTCTCTATTCAGCACCTGCTCCATGACAAAGCTCCCCCCCCCCCCATCTTGAAGCACGTCTGATAAACTTTGTACACTTTTGCTCTCTGACACGGAGCTGGAGTGTATACTGAATACGAGAAATGAAAGCTCCACTAGCGCCACGTTTATTTAAGCTATTAAACCTTCTTCTTCTTCTTCTCCCTCAGTCGCTATCCAGACAGTAAAGACAAGGTGAAAGCTCTGTACATCCGAATCGTCTCCCCGTTCCCGGAGATGGAGAGATTTCTACAGGACACAATTAAAAGGTAACTTCTTTATAGATTATA
>JAOTRN010000046.1:24583831-24597054 GCA_028566695.1 Bagroides melapterus
AACACAGCAAAACCCAAGATGATAAATGAACTAAGTTGTGTGTTTGTACACACAAACACCTGACTGAGAAACACAAAAACGATGAAGCAAGAAAACTTTGCTGAAACACTTGATCAACACATTTTTATAATACAAAACAAGTAATCCATGATGTTTAAAATTTTATCAGTTTAAAGGTCTATGAACACATGTAAATCATCTTAAAAGCCATGACAGAAATATGAGAGAGAGAGAGAGCGAGAGAGAGATTGTGTTTTATAATAATGGTGTGTGTATTTTATTTACAGAAGTTCAATCATTAATAATGACACAATCAAGCCTCCGTTTTGTCTCCTGGAACACGAACGGTATCAAAAAAACCTCTATGTCAAAACAAAAGTTCTCAGAATTGTTGAACGGCCTTAGTAACCTTCATGCTGATGTCGCCTTCATACAAGAGACACATGTTGGGACAAACTGTTATGAAATCCTGGAAAATGTTCCAGGCTGGAAAGTCTTCTTCACCGTGTACAGCTCCCGCAGCAAAGGAGTCGCCATAATGATAAGAGACAGTGTACAGTTCGAGTACATATGTCATGATGAAGATTATAATGGAGGTTACATCGTGCTGTTCTGTTATCTGCATGGTGAACTGTACACTCTGGTTAACGTGTACAATCATAAGGCAGACAGAAACGTCTTGGGTAGACTGAAAGAGTATTTGATGGAAACAGCTGAAGGTGTGTTAGTGGTCGGAGGTGATTTCAACACCGTTTTACATCCCATCTTTGATCGGAGATCTTCAAAGGCTCAAGCAAGGAATTCACCACTGAGAGTTTGTTTAGAAGATTTAACTGTTTCTCTCAATCTCAGAGACACCTGGTCATACAAACATCCTACTGCTGAGGGTTTTACACGACGTCAGAACGATAGTCAATCCAGGATAGACATGTTTTTCCTGCCAGAGCACAAAATGGAACGTGTGAGTAATATTTACATAGTGCACAATGACTCTGAACTACAGGGTGTTTCTGATCATTATCCTCTTGTACTAGAACTCACAGTTCAGCACCGTTCTAATACAATCCCCCCAAATGTTGCCTTAAAATTGCCTCAGCCTTTTACATACACACCTGACAGAACACCAGGGAAGATTAGTGGAGCAGAAATACTGAGTGCCATTAAGTCTCTGACTGACTTAGAACACTCACTTGACAAAAAGGATGTGAAATACTACAAAAAGCGTCGCTGTCAACTGTCTGAGACTTTAAAAACTGAATACAATTCAATAATAAAGAACACAGATGTAGAAAACAAAACCACCTTTAATGTTAAGTATTTGATACTCTCTCAGATTTTAGCAAAGCGACTCAATGAGGCCATTTCCCCATCTTTCAAGAGAAAGATAGAGACAAATCTTGACATATTTTTCACGGTGACATTTTGGACAAGAACACAGAAAATCAAGTGGTCTTTCCTTGAAGGAAAACTTAAGATGCTACAAAACGAGGTGAAGAAGCGAAAACAGATGTCATCTGCAATCACACCATTGTTGAGCATGTTGGATTATCTGCTCCCTAAAGATCAAGTCTCTTCTGAACTCAGACTGTTGAAGCCTGGGTGTCCTCTCACCAAATTTATCTTCAGTCTGGCTCTGAATGAGTTACACACCTTAGTTGTAGCTAACTTTTGTAAGGCCACTGTTTGTTATCACAGACAGATTCTGCGTATACATACAAAGTCAGTCACACTCAAGTTTGTGGACGTTTTCGTCAACCATTTCAAGGACATTTCAGGACTTGAAATACGCATGATGGCATAAAATAAGTGCTCCAGCACTGACTGGTACTCAATAATTTACTCAAATTCATTACAATTCTTTCATTTACACAATGATTGTATGCTCTATACAAACTGTACATTGTTTGTGTTGCATTTAGGAGAGTGTTCAAAAAGGTTTTCCTCCGTTTTAACTTGTTAGTCTCGGGATCTCCTTTTTCTCTCAATTTATTTCTCCTAAGGATGTTTATTTTTCCTGTTGTATAAATGAATCACGTGAAAATCAAGTTTCCTAATGTCAATGAGATGTCTTTACCTCAAAACAAATGCAATTCTCCTGCTTACTGCCAAATGTATAGATATATTTTCACAGTGTATATACTGCATTGTTTTAGATCATGTATTTCTAACGTTAAACACCACTTAAAGATAATGCTAATAGTCGTAGATTAATGTGTTTTAATATGACTTAGTTTTAGACCTTTCTAGAACAGATCTAAATTATTGTGAAGGCTCGTTATATTTTTAGCTTATGGATGGTTAAACGTTTCTAAAGGTTTTAATCTATTAGCGAATATGCATATCAAGTTATGTGCATAAACATGTATGAATAAACAATTGTGTGTTCATCTCTGGCAAATTCTTGCATGTGTGTGTTTGTAAGTTGTAGCTGATACTAATAAATAACAAAAACAATACTTTATTGATCCCTTCAGAGAAAGTGTAAATATTTAAGTTACATCATTGTCTATTAGATTGAGGATTAGGTGGAGATAACGTTTGTTCTTTGAAATCTCTGCTGTCTATTAATATAAGAAAGACCTGACCATGAAAATCTAAAGAAAACTAAACAAACATAAAGCATTTAGGATGTATGACCACCAAGTGATATTAAGCAATTCAATTCAATTCAATTTTATTTGTATAGCGCTTTTAACAATGGATATTGTCTCAAAGCAGCTTTACAGAACATAAGCATGAAAACAGTTGTACCAGAGTACTTAGGAATTATACAAAAATTAGTAAATCAAGAATAATAGCTATTTATTTAGTGTGTTTGTATTTATCCCCATTGAGCAAGCCTGAGGTGACTCTGGCGACAGTGGCAAGGAAAATATTCCATATTAACTTAGTTCTTCTCATCTCCAACCAGATATGGAAAAAGAGGAAGCTGAAGGATGATGCAACATTAAGTTCAAAGTATCTACTACAGTTATTCTTTTTAAATGTAGAAATGTAGTTCTGATACATGGAACTGTAGTTGTAATTTATTAAACTGTAAATAAATAAATGTGTGAAAATCTTAGCATTACTATTTCCAAGGCACATATTTCAATAGTATCAAGAAAAGAAATATGGTTTCCTTTCCACCGCATTTTTGAATTTGGAATTTGCCTTTCACCTGGGTCAGATTTATTAGGCCAAAAAAAAAAAAAAAAAAAAAAAAAAGTGAAGTCATTTCTTATTCATATCTCGGCAAACAAATGCATGCTTTGTGCATGCAAAAAATGAAAATAGGCACTGCTTTTGTTTGAGCACTGGAGGGTTAAAGTGTGAATGGCTATGTTATAATTTATAAACCAATTGTTTATAAAAAAAAAAAATTAATGTATTGTTCACATTTATATTAGAATGATCTCATTTCAAATGTTTACATTTATTTAAAGCAAATAAAAATCATCTTGGTCACACAATTTCTATAGTTTTTGATCAAAAACAAATTCCCAAGCAAGCTTAAGTTTCTTAAAAGTTTCGACAATACATTGTGGGAACAGATGTGCTAATGCAAATGATGTTCAAATGTTCATGTATACATTAGGCTGTTTTCGTCTGTTGTTCACTTTCATTTCTCTTGCTTTGTACGTTCGAGATTTTGAGGTACGTCTTCCGGATCAGATATTTATCCGATAGTTACTATAGCTTTGTGTTTTTCTTCTGTAAAATATTCTTATAAGTTTTATATTATAAATATTATAAATCATCTGCCCATCTGGTTTCAACATCTGACACGCTAATTTATTTCTGCCACCAATTGCGTGTACAAAGTTACTGTAAGTTCCCAGAAAGGGATTCTATTAAATGTATTTATTTTTTAAACACAAACAGAATGTAACGATCATATGAAAACAGAATAACAATCTCGATGTATAACTGAAATATTAAGCAAATTACCTCACTAATATCAACCGAATACAATGTTGTGTTTTATAAATAGATTATTTGATTATTTATTGTTGACTCAACATCTATATAATATAGTGTCATTCGCTCTCAGATCGATCTCAACTGATTTACTATAAAATATCAACAAGTTAAAAATTTTAATAATTCAGGAGGATATTACAATTGTTATTTTTAGGTAAGATTGCCATGACAGACATTGTACATTACACTGATGTGATAAATGGGTGTTTACTATATTAAACTAAGGCGTATGCAATTTCGCATAAAGTAGCTGCAATTAAGTTTTCCTTAATGGAATTCTTTTACAATGAAAATAACTTAATTTTCCACTGTTAATAATTTTCATACAGTTTTCAATAAGAGAACTTTTACCTGACTGTCAGCCAAAACAGATGTGATTAAATTGTGGAAAGTTTCTGTTCATATACATGTATTTTATATTTAACAAAACTTCTCACATACATATTTTTCAGCCTAATATAGTATATTTATTTTGGGATTGATATTCACTAAACCAAATATCTTTTACACAGATTTACATCCATCCTTATTAATATATACTACTCATACACGTATTTAACTATAAGTTTGAAAATGTTTATGGAGTATACTGTATATGTTGAAAACTGTATTAGGAACTAATTACCACCTGGTATGAAATAATTAAAATATGTGCTGTTCGATCCTTGCTATAATCATAACATGTAGACAAAAGTATTATAAAAAGAACTGATTTTAGTCATGTATTTACCTACAGAAGTTCAAACATTAATCATGATGTCACAAGGAAAAACAAGCCTCCGTTTTGTCACCTGGAACCCTCATGGTATAAGAAATCCATCTCAAAAGTTTTCAAATGTGTTGCGACGTCTCGGTGATCATCAGGCTGATATTGTCTTTATACAAGAGACGTGTTGGCCAAAAGATTACCAAATATTGACGGACGTTAAACATTGGAAAATCTACTTCACTGTACATAGCTCCCGCAGCAAAGGAGTCGCCATACTGATCAAAAACAATGTACCTTTTGAGTACGCATGAGTACGCATGATGATGGTGATTTCAACACGGTTTTACATCCACGAACATCACAAACATCCACGGTTTGGACATCTTCAAAGTCTCAAGCAGTGTGTTCAACACTGACCTTTTTTAGAAGAAAAACCTTCATCAAGAAATTCACCATTTAGGTCTATTGTAGAAGACTTTACTGTTTCTCTGCATCTCAGAGACACCTGGACATACTTACACTTTGCTGATGAGGGTTTTACATGCCATCAAAATGAAAGTCAGTCTAGGATAGACATGTTTTTCATGCACACTGACACAATGAGACGGGTGTGTGATATCCGAGTATAACAGCTCTTACCCTGTACGATCTAGTAAAAAAAAAAAAACTATTTTAAACTTTTCTAGCTGTGTACAGTTTGTGTGCGTGTGTCTCATTGCTAAAGATTTAGCCTGAATTTCTGGATGGAAAAATGAACACAGTATGAGAATCAAATTCTAAATCCTGTCTTGTCCTTTTAACTATTGAGTAAACATGATGAAGAAACTGGATGTGTACAATAGTCTCAGCTTACGTACATCTGATTCATCCTAATTCACGTCCTCATATTTTACCACCAGCTGACAGTATAAAATATCTTCGATACATCGCCTGTGAAAAACAAAAGTACTCATTGCTTTGATCGTTCTGAATCCATCTGTGTGTACAAGGTAAGTTCCCAATGCGGACTAAATTAAATACAACTCCTAATATAATATTGTAAAAAAAATAATATTGTATCCTTGCTCATAATATAGAATAATTTAATGTTTTTTTTCTAAAAGCAGTAGCACACAAATGATAGAAATCGCAAGCAAAAAAAAATGTTAGATCCTAAAAAAGTGTGTATTATTAAAAATGGTATGCAAACTGGATCTTCATTTGGATTTTTGGTTCAAGAGTATGGAAAAAAAATATTTTAACTAAATATTTTAAATCAGCAATTAATAGTCTAACAAAGTAGACATCCATTGTCATTATTAACAGCGGATTTAGATTTTTATATTGGCGGGTATCTTGGGAATATTTTCATTTGGTAAGAAGCAAAATCACTTTCTTACAATGAACAATAGTAAACAGAGACAAAAATAACCTGACATTACAAATTTGACCACAATCATATACAATAAGACTCAAATCATATACTTGCTTTCACATAAATATTATTCGATTTGTTTCAAGTGTCTTTTTTTTGTTATTGCGTTATGTATTGTCAAAAACTGCTTACAGAATTATATTTACTTTAGCTTGACACTCATTAAATGATCAGAGCCTTTGAGTTGAAGCTGCTGTGTGTGTCCGGTGAAAACAGTAGATAATATATACATACACATCCGAGAAACAATAACAATGTCTTAAATGGGTGCATACGCGTCAGACTGCAATGATAAAACAACAAAATAATGGTGGATAAAATATTTACACACATTTACACTTGCTATTAATGTATCAAAATACTTCATCGTAAGCTCAAGATGCTGACTATACGCAAATGGTGTAAAAACTCTCCAACATTCCTATCGTATTCTGAAGAGGAATTGATAGACACGCATACACGCACAATATTTCTTTTTTTAATAAACACTTTTACATACATTTATGAAGTAGTTATTATTTATTAGTTACTGTATGTATAAAATGTCAGGCAAGGTCTTTAAAACAGATCAACATACACAATCGCAAGGCTTGGTAACTTCGAGAACATTACTATGTAATGAGACATTGTGTGTGCGTGCGTGCGTGTGCGCATGCCCGACTGGAAACAGGTGTTATATACTGAGTGCTGCTGAGTCCTTAACTGACAGAAATGACATAACTGAGGTGAATAATAAGTGCTGCACACCGAAGAAGTAAAGTAACATGTTAAAAGCACTAAAGGTACCTGAAATATTGCAAAAGCAAGAGAATTTGGAATGTAGGTTATTTACAGAAATTCTGGCTAATTGCCTCTTGACCTTCATTTCATTTGAAAGGAATATCTATTCCAGAAGCACAATCAGCTGGTTTGACCTGGTGACAAAACTTAATAAGCTAAAAGACCGTTATAACGAGAAACTCAAAACAGGCCAAGTTTGCCCCTCCACCAAACTTTCACATTCTGTACGTCATTCTACCTAAAGACCCAACAGACCGCATAGATTTAATCCTGACTGTCCACTATGCAATGCTATTCAGAGTCATTCAAAATGCTATTCAAAATGTTAGAATATTGTAAGATCAATAAAGATTCTAACAAAAAGGGTCAGAAGAAACTCAAGCAAATGGTTAAGAAATGATTACAGGATTCAGAACTGATATGAGATGGGGCAAAGTATGAGAAAATGGAACATACAATGCAGGACAGGTTGAGAAGCCTTTTTTTTCCCCCCATCTAAAACATCTGAAATTCTCACAATTTGTGAGGTAGAGGTACATTTCTAAAAATTTTATGTAATTTTTAAATTACATATCTTAAATCAGAGTTTCTATTTTTGAATCCCAGGCTAAAAGATCTGGCTTATATTTCTAATGTATTTCATTACTATATTTAATTATGATTAATGACTTATTGATATGATTATTGATTAATGTTGATCGTTGTTCTTTCGGGTGCTCCCTGTGCACGGTCACCACAGCGGATCATTTGGTACACATTTAGGCACTTTTTTTTTTTTATGGCCCTTCCTGGGAAATCAAATATGAGCTGTGGCAACAAGAGCACTGGTCCAGCAAGGGAAATGATTTTGGTGATTGTACTATTTAATATTTTATTGAGTACAGATTTTAACCATGCTAGCTTTCTGAAATAAGGAACATTATGTAGTAATGATGTTTTCCATACCTTTAGTTCTGTTGAACTTGAAAGACATTTGGAATGGGTTCTAACCACATACTATGGGTGTTACTGTTTTAAAATTGTGTGTGGGGCCATAATACTACAATAAATTTATCAAGTCTGTCTTACTGGTCAGCCAGTAAACTGTGTTCAGAGATCAGATGCTACTCTCAGAGTGAGATGCAGTAGTATATTAGAATGATCACTATAAAAGACAAGCCATTTTAAACTCTACAGATGTTATTTCGAGTTGGTATGAAGGATTGTCACAAAGCATTCTATTTCGTTATATATTATTGTAGTACGCTGTATCTTGTGTATAATAAAATTACAACTATTTGTGGTAATTAGAATATGGATTAATTCAAGTTAAATCAGTGCTTGAATTTCTTTGTATAAAAGGGAAGTGTGGGATCTGTGTTAGAATTTTTTGAGCTTGTCTAAGTTTGTACAAGTGTAAAAGATGAGAGGGCATCATGTGCTGTTCCAGACAACCCATGTTTAATAAATTGAATTGACTGAACACAACAGGAGAGAAGTCATGTTTCAGAAGTAATGGTTCCTTGGGAGACTTGGAGTTAAATTCTGAGTGAGCTCATGCTTTAAATAAGTATTTTTAATGTAGCACCATTTTCTCTCTCTTAAAGACAAAGAAAACATCAAGAGTTCTACAACAAATCATATTTAAACACTAATACTCTATATGTATACCCTTAACCTATCTCTTCAGACCCAATACATTAACAACTCACTCAAATACTAAGATTTCACATTTAATTAAATATATAATAAACACAGACTAGATTAAAATTCCTTACTCGACATATAAAACAACTGTTGATGAATATCTTACCCAGGAGGCAACCTTGCATAATAATCGTGCACACTAATAGTTGCACAATAAATGTATACACATAGATACTCTCGTAAGAAAGCCAAAACATCAGTTTTTCTTCCTTAAATATTCTGGTTTTAGGTTTATCAACGTTTGGTTTGACCAAGACCACTGTATTTGTAGTTATGGATTTCTTTTTTTTTTTTCCCCTTTCTTTTCCTGAGGTCGTATGTTAAGAACAAAGAATTGAGCTTGACCCAAAGATGATGAGAATTTTAATTTTAGTTCATATAATGCCTTTCTTTGAATGTATTCATAAATGTATGGCCTTATATGAAATATCTGTCCAGGTACGTTTCCAATAAAATAATTTGTGTAATATACAGTAGTATTTAATTTGGGATAAATATTTTAGGATAGATACAACAGTCAACAGAATAGAAGAGAACTGAGGTTGTGTTAATGTGTGTTGTATTTACAGAATTGAAATCAATTATAAAGTCACCATGCAATAATCTAAAGAATATAGCAATTATTTTGGGACTTGTATCTAGGATCTAGGATTATAAACATAACACATAAAACAGAAAAATATTACAAAAAAAAGACTGTGTTTTAAACGATTGCGTGTATTTTGTTTGCAAATCTAAAACAACTGTGTCCATTTTATTCACAGAAAATCATTAATAATGACAGCACAGAAAAAAAAAAAATTGTTGTGTCTCCTGGAACACAGATGGTATTTCAAGATACCACTAAATCACAAAAAAAAGTTCTCAAAATTGTCAAACATACTTTGTAACCTTGCTGATGTTGCCTTTATACAAGAGACGCATGTTGGGCCAGACTCAAACAGCTTGAACAACATAGTGAAATTGAAGGAGGAACAAAAATGCAAAGTGTACTACACTGTACACAGCTCCTGCAGCAAAGGAGTCACAATACTGATAAAAGGTGTACCATTTGAGTACACGTCACGAAGATTGTAGTGGAGGTTACATCGGTCTGTTCTGTTAACTGTATCGTGAACACTGTACGCTCTGGTGAACGTGTACAATCTTAACACAGACAGAATTGTCGAGGAGACTGAAAGAGAATTCAATGCAAATTCACGAAAGAATATTTGATATTTTCAGAGGTTTTGGCTAAGCGTCTCCAATGCATTCCTTTCATTAGAAACAGGATGTAATATCTGTTTTAATTTGAACTGTAAGAGCAGAAAACAGAAAATCAGGTGGCCTTTCCTTGGAGTCAAGACTTGACCAGCTAAAAAATGATTATGCAGAGAAACAACAAGCCCCATTTGTCCTACCACCAGATTTCAACATTCTGGATTTGTCTTCCAAAAACCAGGAGATCTGGGGATCTTGGAGCTTTGCAGCCTGGCTGTCCACTAACCAATGCTGTCCTTAATCTGGCTCTGGACCAACTGAATCTGATGGTCAGTAATGAGGCTGAGAAAACAGTAGTTTGTTATAACGAACACGCTGATCATACATGCACAGCAGAACTAACAGGTGCAAACTGTTAAGATGGTAGAAAAATTCCAGAACGATTCAGAACGATTCAGGAGCTTCAAATAGAAGAAAAGTGGTTAATTTTACATGACATTTAAATATCATGAGGATTTCAAAATCATTTTAAATACAACAGTAGAATAAAATGAAGGACAGTTCGCAAAGCCATTTTTCACGAGGATGCCGGTTAAATTTAACAGAACCGCAAAATAACGATGTCAAGCCGCAACATTTATTTGTTTTTAATTTCATTTTTACTTATTTTTTTTTAATTAATATATTCTTGTTTTTCACTTTAATGTATAGATTCTTTTGTTTTTAATGTATAGATTTTTTTTCCCAAGATTACTAAAACATGTTAATAGGGAGTGTGTAGTTTATATATTTTGAACAGTGTAAAATATATTTGCTGTATTTATCATGTTCAACCATAATTGCTACTATGATTTTATGGTTTTATATTATCATTTTGTTTTTATTTTAACTTTATTTTTGCTTAAACAATTACTGTATTTAACAGAACTGCATGCTGTAAACAAACCAAAGAGAATTGATATGAAGGTTGTAAAATTTTATAACCTTAAAACAAATAAAAATATGCTTATTTGAAAATAGATTTTGATACAGTAGCTTTCTCAATGTGACCTTTGACACAGACTCACAGGAAATCTAGTGGTCTTTCACCGAGACAATACTTAGCTTCATTCAAAAGTCCAAAGCATTTCTAATGAACTTCTAGTGAATTTGCAGCCTGGCTATTCATTTTCTAACACTGTCCTCAATCTGGTTCTGAAACTTTTGAACTCTTATCTTTCTTACAATTTTTTTTTTTTTAACACAAGTGTATTTACTGTTGAAAAGGATCAAGTTCCCAAGAACGGAATCTGTATAATCATGTTTTTATTTACCGACATAAAAATTTTAGACCATCCGAGTGCATGTTTTCACTATATAATAGCAAAAACAGCAACATACCAAATACTAAGAAACTCAAATTCAGGTGAATATTTCTAAGCTTTTCTCTCAAGTTGTAATGAAATCCCTTGTGTTGAACATTGTTTTCATTTATTTTACATTTTTAAGTAGGAATTAAGTAATTGTGACGTTGTATAATAATAGTACCACCTTTATTTAGGTGCGGTTTACGCACCTGATGATTACGCAACTGTTACAACAGTGACATGCTTTTACATTTCCTGTAAATAGTATGACTCATGTATTTTTTTTGTTCTTCTATCAGCTGAGTGTACAAGGTAAGTTCCTAACAGGGGAATCTATACAACATTATTCATATTTAGATGAATGTTTTATATAATAACCTAGACAGTACATTATAATTGTTGTGTTGGTTTTTTTTGTTTAAACTTTGTTAGTAATTTGTCTAATAGACTTTTGAAAGTATTACATTCTAATCATTTAAAATATTTTTATAAAAAAAAGTTCCCAAAAAAGGAAATCTGAATAATAACCTTTTAACCATTTGCGGAGATAGAGTAGTCCGAGTACTATATACACTATTGTTTTAAAAAAAAACAAAAAAAAAAAGGCACATACAAAATATTAACTCATGAATATTTCCAACATTCAAATTTCCTCTGTTTGTTGCAGATATCAATTCTAAGGAGTTCTTTTTGTTAAACTGATAACATTACATCAAGCTACTTTTACTAAATAATTATAACTTTGTGCAATCATTATAAATTCACCACAAAAAGCACTTTGTTTATATTTTAACAATGACTGTTTATTTTTAACTATAACCAAAACAAAATCAATTATTTACAGTGATCATTTTTATTTAACAGAGGCTTCACCTGCATTAAGCTGAAGTGATCAAGCAGCTAGAAAAACAAACACTGGTGTTGCTGCATTCCTTTGATCCAAATTTGGCTCTCAAGTTGTCTACCTGGTTTTTTTTAAAGGTAAAACTCATAGTGAAAAGAAATTCCAATAAATGACACCTCCTACTGTACGGTAAGGGTGTGCGCACTTAAGCTGAATAACCGAGTCCACACCTAGGACCAGTTCAGGGTCGGCTCAAGGAGGGGCTCGTAATACCAGATGTGTTTCCATATTGAAGAATTAGTTCTAAACAGATTGAAGATTTAATATAAAGTCTCTTGTGTAAGTAGGTTTGAATGATAAGCTCTTTTCTTCTTTACTTCCTGTGTAAAGTTCATAATTTTTTTTTGTTTCGAGCATTACTTGAAGTCCAGGAAGTAAGAATGCAACTTTTTCTTCTGTTTGAGCTTCAAATTTTTCTTCATGGAAAAAAACCCCCCAAAAAAACCAAAACACCACACTTTTAAATACCATTTTACTTTTCCTTGACACTTAAAAATACCATTAAAATAAAGAGTGTTTTTGTTCTTAAGGTGGTGATTAATACTCGCAAAATAAAACAGTTAAATTAGAAAAGTACAAAGTTTTGTTTTATGTCACCTGTGTCCGAGTCCTCCTACCCACCTATAAGCATCGGGGATCTAGAAGCACAGTTCTGTTTTTGTCTCCAAAATAATTGGCCTTAAAAATAGTATACCTCTACCATGTCCAAATTTGTATTAGTATATTTCAGGTTATTTTTGTTTTTAATGTCAATGAATCGACTTTACTGGAAACCTTTTTCCATGACTTCTTAAATATGTATTTCTTCCTTTCTTTCATTTGTACCACCAGCTGACTGCAGAGCAGTGATGAGAAGTTCGATCACTTACAATGGCATCACAAGCAGAATCAAGGCTCCGTTTTGTCTCCTGGAACACGAACGGTATTAAAGATACGCCGAGGTCACCGCAAAAGCTCTCAAAATTGTTGAACGGCCTTAGTAACCTTCATGCTGATGTCGCCTTCATACAAGAGACACATATTGGGAGAGATTGTTATCAAATCCTAGAAAATGTTCCAGGCTGGAGATGCTACTTCACAGTGTACAGCTCTCAAAGCAAAGGAGTCGCCATACTGATAAGGGACAGCGTATCGTTTGAGTACATATGTCATGATGAGGATTATAGTGGAGGTTACATCGTGCTGTTCTGTAAACTGTATGGTGAACGCTATACACTTGTT
>JAOTRN010000046.1:24645603-24655903 GCA_028566695.1 Bagroides melapterus
TCTCTCTCTCTCTCTCTCTCTCTATCGTATTCCCAGCACGCCCCGTCATCGGCTTTTGTGAAATAAATAATAAATAAGTTTTAATTAAAAACTTTAATGCAGTGTTACTGTTAATCCCACTCTATGTTTCATAATTAGGTCTGTCTCCTTGCGGTTCGTTAATTGCTCGCGTGGATGTAAATACACGGCCATAGAAGCCCGTAGAATTGATTTAGATGTACATAATCATGCTGTTTGATTGCGTGGCAAAGCAGCATCTTTTTTTTTTTTTTTTTTTTTGCATTTCTAACAGACTCTCACGTAACAACACGATTTCAGTAAGTGCTTTACTCCGGTCCGGATCGATCACGGATCCGTAGCTTATACTGGGAATCCGTGACGTGCGGAAAGAAAACGTTCAGGATGGGATGCAGGTTATTCACGGTCCAACACGTCTACCTGCTAAGTATCTTTTTTGTGATGGGAAACCAAGACAGAAGTGTCACTGTATCCCAAGGTCAGGATGGCACGTGCGACCCAGGATCGTCGATGCGTAACCCTACCTCCTCTTGCGCCGACGCTCCGCCCTTCTGGCCAAGCAACCTGACTTTAGTTTTGCTTCATCGCGAATAAGTTTAATTGCCGACGCGTGCACTTCTTCATCCTTTGAGCAGTCCGTTCAATCTTCAATCCCCTGTCCATCAAATCCATCATCCGTCGTTCGAGCGTCAATCCATCATTTCGCCTATCCACGCGTTTGTCCATCTATACACCTACCCGTCCTCCCTTCCTGTGTATTCTGTCTATTATTGTCTCTGCACGCTCCGTCGCTCATTACAGACAGGAGGAAAATGATCTCTTTCTAATGATTACCCTGCTCACCTCCCCCCACTCCCTCCTCCTCCTCCTCCTCCACCACCACCACCCCCACCACCCTCCCGCTCGCACTCGTTCGCTCCTTTCAGTAAATGAGGGAAAGTGATACCTCTCTCTAATGACCGTTGTGAATAATTGGTCTCTATATAAAGTCTCGCTTTAGCGTTGGAAATCTCTCCCACTTCTCCCGTCGTCTGTCCTCTAACCATTCTATCGTTCTATCGACTTATATAGTTTCTGTTGGGTTTTTTTGTTTTTTTTTCTCTTTAGGGAACGTGTGCGTTCGATGATCCTTTAACGATAACTGCGTACAAAACCATACAGATGCGTAAATAACCTCGCACTCGTACAAAACATTTATAAATCCTGCTTTGCAAGTTAATAGTGACCTGAAAGAGGACAGATGAGAGAAAGGAATGTAATGAAATACTGATATTTTATGTTTGCTGCTTCTTTTTTTTTTTCCTTATCCCCCTCTTTTTTTTTTTTTTGGAAACCACTGCCCCCATGTTCTAGTGAGGAGAACTTGAGTTATTAAAATGCCAGCCTTTCCAACAAGAAGCAATAAATCAACCTAAATATCGAGAGAGAGAGAGAGAGAGAGAGAGAGAGAGAGAGAGAGAGAGAGAGAGAGAAACAGAAGGTTTGGGAACAGATGCAAGGATGGAAGAGGGAAGACAAAGATGAAAAGCAGCATTAGAAAAGTGGTGATTGAAAGGAAATCACACAGCAAAGGAGCAAAGCGCATCCCTCAACTAAGGGAAATTATTCACTGCCGCAAATTACGAGGAGAAGGAGGGGGAAAAAATCTGTATTTGTGATCAATCAATGTAGAAATATATAAATATATGTATTATGGAAAAAGAGGGCACGGACATTAAACCGTGATGATTGTGATGAATAATCAAAGCAAGCAAGCACGCGCACACGCGCACACACACGCGCACATAATCAGAAATACCTCAGGTGAAATAGTTAAACGGTTTCGTTCCTTCATAACTGACGGTCTCTGAAGATGGCTCGCTCTCTATGTCTTGTGTGTGCTCATATTTGTGTGAGTGTGTGTGTGCTCATATGTGTGTGTGTGTGTGTGTGTCCGCGCGCGCGCGCACTTTTATCCGCGCACACCCTGACAGGTGTTTAGCTAATTGGAGAGACCCAATAAGCATGAAAGAGAAGCTGAGT
The DNA here is from genome assembly GCA_028566695.1 of Bagroides melapterus. Classification (NCBI taxonomy): domain Eukaryota; kingdom Metazoa; phylum Chordata; class Actinopteri; order Siluriformes; family Bagridae; genus Bagroides; species Bagroides melapterus. The sequence continues at coordinate 24,647,644 of JAOTRN010000046.1, forward strand.
GCTAAAGACTAGTGTTTAATTATTCACTTTCTTCTTCAACTCCTTCTCTCTCTCTCTCTCTCTCTCTCTCTCGGTATCATTAGCCGTTCGCGCTTTAACGTTTATTATTCTTTTTTTTTTTTCGCGATGATGCATTTTTGTAACGTCGCTTTTATTACCTTCCAACAAAAGATGTATACACGCCAGAGTATATTTCCCCGCTGCTTTATTTCTTATTTACACACTGAGTAGCTATTAACGTCAGTCAGAATTCATTGTATGTTTATATTACTCAGCAGGTTTCAGAAATAGCGGTGGGTGATTCATAAACAACTCATTTAGATGAATCGCGTCAATCAATTCGCGAGCATGAATGAATCCGAAGCTTTTTTTTTTTTTTTTCCTTTTCTTTTTAATCTACACACTCTTACTACAGAAGAGGCACCATATCGATAAGCTCATTTTCCACCCCGTGTTGTGTTATTCACTATATTATATATATAATAATCAGATCACTAAAGCGAGGTAATGCGTGTTGAATCACTGCTCAGAGAGCTGCCAGCTGTTAAAGGAGCGTTCTGGCATCAAATCTGCTTTTTTAATATGTTATTTGTCATGTTATGTTGTACTGTGTAGAAAAGCGACGTTTTTTTTTTTTTTTTTTTGCCCATCAATGCCTGGCACTACAATACACAACATGCATTACACAAGCACATTGTACAAGCACTGGGAATTCTTACCTCAATCCTGACAGCTAACCACTAATGTATATCCGCTCGCTACTGTAACGGTAGTGATGGAGAGCTGGGTGTAGAACAACAAAACATTTCATTTGAGGAAAAGAAAAAAAAAAAGCTGTGGAAAAACAGCAAGTACTAAGCTGTGTGTTTTTTTGTTTTTTTTTCAAGTCCTGTGAAAATTGTGTCATTCGTATAGGCTAAAGTTCTGTGCGAGAAACAGCTAATCGGTTTCAGACGAATGTAGCATATGTCTGGATGGTGAATTTGTTTACTTAACATCATTTTCACCTGAAATTCCTGAGACATGCTGTATCTAGGACAGCACCGACATATCCGATTCATCCGTAACGATAAATACACCCACCTGATATCGTGTAGGTTCTCTTTGTGTTACCAAAACAGTCTTGACCCATCTGGATATGGACTTCACGAGACCTCCACACGAGCTTTCTGTGGTATCTGGTACTGAGACTTTAGCAGCAGATCCTTCAAATCCTCTAAGAGGTGAGGTGAGGTGAGATGAGGTGAGGTGAGGTGAGGTGAGGTGTGGTCTCAGATGGATGAAATTTGTTTGTCCAGCACATCCCACGGATCGTTTCCGGACCGATTGTTCGCTCTCTGCCCAATAGATCCCAGTTCTTGCCAGATGCCACTGTAACAAGATAATCAATATTACTCACGTCACATCAGTGAATGTTTTAATGTTATGGCTGATCAGACTAAGCTTAAACATTGGAGTGGTTTGGGAGTGAAACAACTGTCTACCCATGTGGACTATCTAACCAGTCTTCCAACATCCTACAATCCATCGCGCTCTCAAAGATCCCAATCGTTCCAATTCCTGATAGGATGTGGGACTAGGAGATGTTCCAACCCCGGTTGGATTCTGCTTCATGAAGCTTTCGGGCCTTCAAAGAGAGATGCCACCTACATGTGATCTTCAGGACAACAACCTTCGATATCAATACACAATTATCAGACTGTATATTTATAATCACACCCTAAAGTGTCACCTACATGAGGATGAGGTTCACTTTTGAGTCCTTTCCATCTAAGGAAGTTTTTTCCTTGCCACATTCACCACAGTCACCTCAGGCTTGGTCATTAGGGGTAAATACAAACACACTTAAATAGATGTCTATTAATCGTAGATTTTTGTCATTTTTGTATTTCCTTGTATAATATTAAACTCTTTGTATTATGTTCATGGTTCTGTAACGCTGATTTGAGACGACGTCCATTGTTTAAAGCGCTATACAAATAACATGCATGAAAAAGTTAAAGCTGAATCACTTAGGATTATAGTTTAGAAGCTAGAAACCCGACTGGACATTGATTTGTTTTGCAGTTCATTCGAACACATTTGATTAGCACCACAGAAATAGAGCTGTTTTCTCCTTTAAATCCCACTCAAAACTGCTCCCACAGAAGGTCTGGCTAATCCCATACAGTCCTGGAGTTATTATTTTTAATTGTACCTTGAGTTCTTTTCTAACAAACCTCTTTTTTTATATATATATATAGAATAAAAATAAATTAGTCATTTAAGTCAACATGACCAGGAAAAAGTATTTACTGACAATAAATGAACGATAAATGCGGCACATTACTTGCTGAGCGAATCATGATACTTTTCCTTTCTAGATCTTTCTGTAGCTAGGGGCTGGAGCTAAATAACTTCCATCGATGCGTATGAAGGGATTAGCTTTGACTTGATTTGTGTATTTTTCAAACGCTTCTGGATTAAAAACCCAGCTTCCAAACATTTATGTAATTAATCTAATGTATGCAAAAAATTCAATCTAAGGAATTTTTATTTATTTATTTATTTATTTTAGATTTTAATCAACTTACAGCAGCATGTCAAAAGTAGATTAATTGCAGAGGAAAAAATGCACACTTGGCAACAAACTCTCCCTCCCCAGGTATGTGGTGTAAAGGGGTAGGACTCCTTCAAAATATATTACCACCTTCTACTGTATACTTGATACGTTGTACACAAAGGAATGGAGCTAAAATGTTTGCCTGAGTAAAAAAAAAATAATAAATTAAATAAATAAATAAAATATACTTAATATACTTATTTAACCAAGCACTATTTGTTTTTTAATACAATTTGTTAAATTTTTCTCTGTTTAGATCTTGTTACTGTGATTACGCTGTTATATAAATTTATTTCTGCCTCATTACCCTGATGAATACAAACTGTGGAAAATGTTGGGTTAAAAGTCTAATTCTTTTCTCAATTTGCCTCACAATCTGGTATAATACCTGTTCAAATCAAGCAACAAGACAATACTCACTGGGAACCTAAACTATTTCTAAGTTCATTTGATTTAGAGACTTTTCCATTTAAACCTCTTTACAACCCTCCAGTGGTTTTCTGTGCCCTGCTGTTTTGGGCATAATTTGCGTTTCCTGGTGTTAGCAGTCATTTTAAACACAACCATTAGGCTTTATATATTGTCTTCCTGCGAAAAAATAAGGTTTAAAAAAAATATCGGTAAAAATATCTTAATACTTTGAGATCAATATCCTATTATAAGGTTAGAACAAACTAAATAGATGAGTATTAATCCTGTTTCAAGACTTTCCACGCTGTATGGAGAATATATACAGTAACACGTGAGTAAATCGACATCCCGGTGGAATAACCATACATGTGATTTATTAAAATCTCAGTACACGTTCATGATATTTGCTCTCTCTTCACGTTTTAGTGCTATCTCTGTTACTGTACATAAAATATTCCGCGTTCGTTCGTGTGTGTATCCTCATGTAAATAATGCTCTCGGACCGGAATCGGGATTTAACGAATATCATTTGTTTCTTACGCTTCGTAGTTACGGGTCCTTCCGAAAACGAGCCGTCTCTGAGGTAATACGTAGGATATATACCGTATCTGGAAACGTCTCCGGATTCTACTTTAATGAAAGTTACTCGCGGTCACAGCAGGCACCTTCATTTTAAATGCAGGAGTACATGCTGTGTCTCGCTAGTTCTACATTTATTACAATATCTTTTAAAATAAACACACTGGAAAGGGTAATATTTTCATAACAGTTCTTTAAGAGTACACGGATAGTCCCGCACTACATATTTCCATACGAGCTAATGACGCTAACGAAGAGTTAACCTTAACTAGTTAATGGGTTAGTTAACCTGTACAGGTGACAGACAGACATTTTGCGGCGCTGTGGCCCGAAACATGAGCAAGAACAAATAAACAGCAGAAAATACTGTCACACAACACGGGTTTTAAATGTTAATCGATAATTAGCATAGCATCTGCTAAATCAGAATCAAAATCAGGTTTATTAGCCAAGTTTCCCCCCCCCCAAACACGAGGAATTTGGTTCTGGCTGTTGGTGAACCTCACGAGTGCTGATATAAATAATGACGGTAAATGAATAAATGTTAGTGTGTTAATTTCACCACTGTGCGTAAAGACGTCCTGTTCCTTCTTATAAAACATGTTTGATTGAATTTCGTCCTTACCTCATAATTATTAACTAGTGCTGGGCAACGATTAAAATATTTAATCGCATTTAATCGCACTTTCATGCACAAAATACAAGTTCTTTTATATTCCTGTTCGTGTGCGCTGCAGCAGTCTTAGCCCCACCCCTAAAGCTCTCATTGGTTGAGATCCGTGATGACGTCTATCCCAAGCTAGTACTGATCACCATTCGACCCCTACTTTGTATTCAGAGCCAGAGAGCGACGGACTTTCAAAATAATAAAGATAATTACAATTTACTGTGTTAAAATAACGTTGCGATAAAATGAAATAATTATCAAATAATTGGTGTTAATTTTTTTAATGCGTTAACGTGAAAATAACGTGTTAACGTGCACCTTTAAGTGACATTACACACATTAAAACTAGACGGTTTAGCCGATATTCATCCAGGATATAAATCACACCTTAAAGATTTATTCTAAAATGCATATTTACATATTTAGTCACATTAAGCTATGGTTAGCTTATTCAACTCGGCCAGTGTCCTGTTTAAAACAAACAAACAAACCACAAGTGCTAATAGTGTCGTAGTTCTGAACATCATGCAGTGTGAGCTAGAACAAATGGTTCACTTGCTGTATGGTTCACTAGCTCCCTGACCCTGACTGTCCTAACGACGTTTCTTACAAACCATCTGGAAATATCAGCAATGTTGACCTCGGACCTTTGTGATCCTCCTGGGATGGACACACACACACACACACACACACACACACATATATATGCAATACGAATCTTCTACAGTCAATCCTAAATCTAACCCTAACCTTTGTTTTATCCAGAGCGACATACACTGAGCAATTGAAGGTTAAGGGCCTTGCTCAGGGGCCCAGCACTGGCAACTTGTTAGGGTTTGAACGTTCCGATCTGTAGTCCACCACTTTAACCACTGAGCTACTGCATCCCCAACAATCAGCAAGAAAAACAAAAAACAAAAAACAACAAAAAAAAAAACCCCACACACAAAATACAAATTTTCTACACCTTATTATACATCTAACCCTAACCTTCATCCCTATAACCACAGAAAATATCATAAAAATAATAATAAAAAATCATTGTACACTGTCAGAGCATCACAAAAACACACATTTTCTTCACTGTCCTTATGAGGATCTTTCACTGACATCATAATTAATGCATTACACACAAACACAAGAACCCATTTGCTTTTAGATTTCAGAAAAATAAATACGATTATTACCCAGCGAAAGGCAAACGAATTTCACGTTCAGTTCTCAGTAGACATAATAGTTCTGATGAGAACAGCTTCAGCCCCAGCATGAGGAACACTATTAAACCAGCTAATGACCCATCAGAATAGAAACTCAAAACCATGGCAACAACAGAAACGGGCCACGTCTCTAATTACACATTGAAAAAAAAAGAAAAAAAAAATCAGATCCGTAATTAGAGCGAATGAACTATGGAAATTGGACATAACTACAATGATAAATGTGCTGATGACATTAGATGTGTTTTGTACGCTGATTGGTGTATCCAGTTTTTTTGTTTTGTTTTTTTTTTTAACAAAAAATAATTCTTCATACAGAAGCTGCTGTAGTAACAATGGCCTGTATTTTTCTACTCTCTCTCTCTCTCTCTCTCTCTCTCTCTCTCTCTCTCTGTGTGTGTGCTTCAGTTTATCAGACATCGTGTTGTCCTCAAAAGGTGTTTGTGTCTGCACGTGTAATTTAAAACACATCCTGAAGTACGATGTTAAGAGGCTCCAATTTGATCAATAATTTATTTTTCATCTTAGCAAGCACTCGATGTCCTGTAGGTGATGGCGTCTTCGCCTTAATATCTCATCTAGCGTTCTAACTCGAAAAAAAATCAAGCCTTTATTTTTTCAACTGAAGAGCAGCCGACGGGTTCGAAATATTAATTCATTCGGAACCGGTCTAATTCGCACCGTTTTTCTAATTAAAAACGTTGTCTTTTGCAAATCGCACGGCACGATCGGTCACTTTGCGCGGTTCCGAAATCGGCAAAAAAGGATAAAATTGCTTACATTACTGTCGGCTCTTCGGACGCCTCTATTCGCGGATTGAACTGGATCGCTAGTTAATCGCTTTGGAAGAAAGCTTCCGCCTAATAAATAAAATATAAAATTGTTTCATGAACATAAATCTGTTTCTGAATGCAACTATGCAGAAATGAGAAATAAAACCGGGGGAATAACTGAGGGAATGTGGATGCAAAGTCCTGGTAAAGCAGGGTTTAGGCAAATTAAATAAGATGGACTGAATAAAATAAAATACTATAAAAAAAAGAGAGAAAGAGATAGAGAGAGAATTGTCTGACTGAAATCTTACCCTTATATTAATTCTATTTTGTCTCGGAAACTTCTTTCAGCTCCAAATGACCTTCAGCGTCAGACGGCGCAACTCCCAAGGTGGTATAAAAGTAAAAGACGATCACGTTAAACCATAAATAAACCCGACCAAACGATGTTTGGTGTGTATCAAATATACAGACTCGCGTGAAACACTCCAGCTAATTACAAAAAAAAAAATCTAATTAAATTTAGGTGATATTCACTTAGTTGGACGTACTGGACGTTATGTCGCATCATTTTCTGTTGACAGTATACGTTTTAATCAGTTACGCTGGGTAATTTGCATTAATGAAACAATCATTTGGTCATAAATGCTTGTGGATGATGGATAGATGGATAGATGATTGGATTTGTAGATATATAGAAGGATAAGCAGAGGGAAATGATCTAATGACGGAAAATATATGAAATAACGAAGCTGGGTTTTTTTTATGTATTTATTTATTTATTATAATTTCATTTTAAAGTGTCACGATCGATATCTATTCACACTTTGACCTCCCCGGCGTACGCAAAATCTAAAAACAAACCAAGTCTAAAAAAAAACAAAACAAAACAAAAAAAACCAAATGAGGACGTGGTTCCCTTTTGAGTCTGGTTTCTCTAAAGGTTTCTTGCTCTTCCAGCTAAGGGAGTTTTTCCTCGCCACAGTCACCTCAGGAATATTTGGAGCACTACACAAATGCAGCTAGAGAGGAAAACTGTAAACTGTATTACTGTCTTTTACCGGTACTGATGACCTACTTCGTATTATTAATGTTTTAAACGTGGGTGTGATATTATCGGGAGGAGGTCAGTCATTGCCGCACATTTCGAGGGTTGGAGGATCAGTTCTGGCTTGCTTGCATGGAGTTTGGATGCTCTGCCTGTGCTTCATGGTTTCCTTCTACAGCCCAAAGACAAAGCTGGCATCTCTAAATTGTGGGAAAGTGTGTTAGACTCCAGTGACCCTGTGAAGGATAAACGGATGTGAATATGGATGGAGAGATGGACGTACGGATGGACAGACGGATGGATGTAGGAGTGGATGGATGGCCAGACAGATGGATTGATGGACAGACAAATGGACCAATGGATGGATCGATGGATGGCTGGATGGATGCATCGACAGATGCTTGGATGGACGGATCAACAGAGGGATGGATGGACAGGACAGATGGATGGATGGACAGACCGATGGATGGTTGGATGGATGGATGAATTAATTGATGGACGGATCAACAGAGGGATGGATAAAGGGATGGACGGACCAATGGATGGATGGATAGATGGATGAATTGATGGACGGATCAACAGAGGGATGGATGGACAGACAGATGGACCAATGGATGGATAGATGGATGGCTGGACGGATACGTTGACAGATGCATGGACAGATGGATCAACAGAGGGATGGATAAAGGGATGGATGGACAGACAGATGGATGGACCAATGGATGGATGGATGGACCAATGGATGGATGGATAGATAGATGGATGAATTGATGGATGGATCAACAGACGGATGGAATGAAGGGATGGATGGGTGGACAGATGGATGGATGGATGGATGGATGCCTGTCTGACGCAGTGCTTTATAAAGAACTGTCCGCCCCATGTTGAATAAGCTGAATAGAGGTGAGCAGTAAATAAGTGTGTGTGTGTGTGTGTGTGTGTGTGTGTGTGTGTGTGTGTGTG